>CM076584.1:1319235123-1319344856 GCA_034641835.2 Pinus albicaulis | reverse complement strand
TATAAGTACATCAAAAAAGAGTAGGAAGTTGTAAACAAACTCCTATATCCTAGGAACTAATCCTAACTTAAGGTGCTACGTTACAACACTGTAACCATTTCTCCATTAATACAAAATAATATTAATTAATTTCAACTCTCCTCCTTAATGGAGAAAGGATTGTCCTGAATTCCTAACATCCCTCTAAACAATTCAAACTTAATTTTCCCAAAGGGCCTAGTAAAAATTTCTGCCATATTGTCACAAGTTTTACAATATTCAATAAATATTTCTTTTGACTGGAATTTTTCTTGAACAAAGTGAAACTGAGTATCTATGTGTTTCGTATTCTTGTGGAATACTGGATTGTATGATAGCATGATGGTACTCTGGTTGTCACATTTGATGATGGTTGCTTCTTTCTGCTTTTCTCTTGCATCATGGAGAAGCCTTCTCAACCAAATATCTTCACATGTAGCTGCACACAATGCTTGGTACTTGGCTTCAGTTGAATAAGGCTTCATTTGAATAGTTCCACACTACTCTTCTTTTTACGCATCGAGGGCTATGACCCGGATCAATGCAAATTAAACTTGTGATGCACCTTCGTTCATCCGAGATCATGCCCAATCGAGTCGGAAATACGAAGCTAAGACAACATCGGATGTGTAATTTATAAAATACATAATACTAGATACTGAAGATGCCTCAACACACTGTCTTTATTTGATGACTTTGAGTGGATTAGACATGAATTGGATCAACACACTAACAAAGTGTGCTAAGTCTGCTCTACTTGTACTTAGATATATCAAGCTACCAACTAGTTGTCTATACAAAGTGACATCCACCTCCTTAGAGCCATCGTCATTGTTTTGGGAATAAACACCCTAGAGGTTTGTTGGGTCAAAACCTCCATAGAGAAGGGCATGCTATTCAATAAGGACTCACACAACCACACTTGTATGCTAAAAACTAGATAACATCGATATTAGAACTCACCCGTAATCCTACGTTTGATGTAGATCCCGCGGGGTCCAAACCCCCAGCAACCCTTCTTCCTTCTCAACCTGAAAACCAAGAAGAAACGTGCACAAAAATCTAGTTGTACAACATATATTTATCCTAAATGTCAGTGAGATCCATGTGAAACATCATATAAACAATAATAAATTCTTAAATAATAATCTTTTCACATATGCAAGAAGATATTAACACGTGAATTCAGGAACAAAATGGTTCTTCGAATACTGTTGGAAGGATTCGAATTGATATCTCCACTTTTTACTACGGCATGCTATTCGTAGATGTCCGCCCTTGCCTCGCTAGGATACTTTCAAGACTTGTGCACACGAGATGACATATAAACTGATGAACATCTCCAGGAAACAAGGGTTTCCTGTAAAAATCTGGGAAAGTGCAGGAGGCACAAGAAATCAGACTTGAATTTGGATTCCAATAGAGTATAATATCTATAAATTTCTCTCTCTCCCTTAGGCCATGCACATGAGGGGCTTTTATACTCCCTCAAAGTAGTTTCAATTAGTTGGAAACAGTTGGCCACGTGCTGGGGTGGTTGAACTACTGGAGTAACCATCAACCCAGCCCAAAAATAAGGAATTTATATATATATTTTTAATGATTTTAATGGCATACGTGGAAAAGTGTGTATGGACTCGCGTATACACACGGAAAAGTCTGGGCATACCCTCGTATGGGATTTTTAACACTGTTTTTTATGAATTTTGTTCAAGTCTGTGGGAATGGGTGCCCAAGGCCAAAGAGACAATCATGAATCACATGAGGGTGAAAAATGATGCTAGCACATGCCCTAATATATGAGGTCAAAAGGGGTACATGATGGCCGAAATGTATTATGCACATAGAAAGAACTTCGCAAGGACAAGAGAGGACTTCACCAGATTTCAGCCTGCCAAAAACCAATGAAAGAAAACAGAGAGTCAACTCATGTTGAGGCGGGAATACCCATGCTCAGTCAAAAACACATGATATCGAAAGTACATAATAGATCCAAAATGTATACAAGTATAGCTGAACTGGAAGTACACAATGAATCATATGAGCATGGCCCGGAAGTACAAGTCAGAATCAATGTCTAAGTATCACATATAGAAAGCTGATCAATGATGCCGAAACTGGATGTCTGATCATATAAGTAATTGAATCTCCAAGTACCAAATCATAAGGGGTGGAACACATGGTACAATCACGCAACTCGGGAGCCAACATATAAGATGCTGTTGTACTGACACTGCAACATATAAGGGTGAGAAACGTCAACGCGCGAGAAACTAAATGGACTATCGAAAGTGAGCAGAAATCTTGATGTAACTTGAGGTCTTCCCAAAACATGAGGGGTCTTCACCGATCACAACGGCACAATTATACACAATGGGAATAGATGAGCTGAAGTCGACCATATGAGAAATCGTTGGATTACCGATCAATAATGTAAACCGTTAACCAATGCGAGACAACCCACCAATAATGAAAATGAGTTTCAAGGTGCCCCAGTACAATCTAAAAAGTGCGAATGAATGAGTTCAAGTCGAACACTTGAAAGAATATTCGATCGAGGAGGCAATAATGAGTCCCCGCGGTGATAGCGAAGAGTCTACATCATCTCCCAATTGCCAAACCTAAGGTGCGGGATTCTACTCTAAGCCTTGTTCCGAGCGGTAGGCCGAGTCGATGGGAAGATCTGCTGGAAGGAAGGCATTAAGGCATCCCACATCAGTCCAGCGCGAGTGTAACCCGCAGGCCAAGATTTGGAAGGAATCGGATGAAGTAGAGTGATGGAACCAAAACCGAAGTACGTTTTCGACATGCACAAGATGAAGCTAGCACATGGAAGAAACCCTCTGAACCAACCAATAATGAAAGCTGACACAGAGGCGAGAAATCCACCGATAGGGTCAAATGGAAATCAAGGTACTGCACGAATCCCAAGTGTGATAATGTGTGCTGACGTCGAACACAGGGGAAACCACTCGGTCAAAGACCCATGATGATGATCAAATGCTGAGCACAAGGTCACCTATCAATGATGGAAATAGGGCCAGGGTGCGGCTCTAGGTTTGCTCTCAGAGCAATGTGTCGTAGTCGATAAGAGACAAACCCACCAGCGAGAAGTCAATGGAGACCTTCTCAAACTAGCACGAGCAGAAGACCAAAAATTTTGATGTGATAGAACAAGATACTGACAAGACCGGGAAGGCCGACTGAATAATGAGTCAAGAGACACCACAGAATGGCCGACTTTGGTTAGACTTCCCTTGAACAAAAGCACGACTCGTGATGACCATGGCAGTAAAAAGTGACACTGTATAAGTCTGTTATGCAGGAGGCAAAAACAAACTCTCCATATGATTGGAAGAGATAACCAACCGGGGGAGGACTGACCAGTGAAACAAGGCAAAGGCTAAACCTAGGTCAAAACTAAAACCATCCCAAATGAAGGAAATATATAAGTGTATGTGCTTTGTTCAAGGGCGACAAACTGACACTGTACTGCCATCAAATTATGAAGTTATATCCCGTTCCCGCTCTTTTTGTTATATTTGATTTTTTTGTCTTTTTCATATAATAAGCCTGAAAAAGAATAAAAGAATGCTATGGTACAATGGATAGAAAGAGTATCAAGAAACAGATGCACTAGTTCCTAGGATTGGAACGATCCTATGCTCAATGCAAGGTGGCGGAAACTGGTAAGCGATACTCAGAGGAATGTTCCATCCATGGGTAAAAGGGTGTCAAGTCGTGATAGCCAAGTGCATGCAATGGTTAACTTGTACAGATAGACAAGGTCAAAAGTTGGCTTAAACATTGAGTCCAAAATGAAGCCGGCTAAAGGCCAGGATAAACAAGTAGCCAATATGCAATGTAGTAATACAACTCAACAACACCAGGGAGCCTCTAGGGTAATAGCCAGAAAAAATGATAGTGAAGAAGAAGAAGAATGAAGCTTCAACACATAAGTCATGGCGGGACTAAAGAGGACTCCCGAGCCTACATAAAACGCAGCATGGGCAACAAGTGATAGGGAGGAACTAACTAGGAAGCCCATGTAAAGGAAGGCTCTACCACCAAGTCATGATTAAATAATCAACGAGTGAAATGGGTGTAATACTCATGACCTGATGGGATTGACCCTATGGAAAGTGATCAGAATGGAGGTTAGTATGCAAAATGCAACGGAAAGTGGATTCCCTAACTTATATGCCAGTGAAGATCATATACCTACCATGACGGGTCAGCAGTCATGGATCAAAAACTGGGAAAAATCTCAAATTCGTCAAAATGTACCTGAAAATATACCAATCTGGGCACTTCCAAGCATCCGGGTTATGCAGCTTAAGATAGATTGAAAAAATAAGCATAACAAATTTTTGCAAAAAAAATTCAATTTTGGGCATAAATACACAAGTTACCTCATATTTGGTTCATTGTTACATTGTTGATTTGGGAAAAAGTGCTCTGGAGAAAAAGCCTCTTTCGTCAAAATAGGAGCAATCGACCATCAAACTTCACCGAATTTGTTAGGTAAGCTCTTAATTCATCCTTGTTATTCATTTTGTCCGTTCATAAGTTAAAAATTAGGAATTTTCACCATAGAATCATTTGTTTAAAATCACGGGTTTGCGCATACGCAGGTTTATAATGACCAAGTTGCGTATATACACGACTGTGCACAAAGAAAGTCGCGTATGCGCAACCCAAAATGAAAAAACGCGTATCTAATGAACAAATTATTGAATTTTTGCAGGATGACTATATCTTGGAGAGAGCGTGAACACAGTGCCATAGACAATGAAGTCATGCAGGACCAAGTATCACTAAATATTCTCCGAAATTGTGGATTGCTCAAGTTTTTCAAAATGCCAAATATGAAGAGTAATGTCCGGTTGCTCGAAATTCTTGTGAACTATTGGGAACCGGAAGAAGACTGCTTCATAATAGATCAAATGCCCATACGCATCGAGGTGGAAGATATCTATTTTATTACTGGACTCTCCCGGAGGGGGGAGCCAGTAGACTTGCATGGTAAGCCTTTGGGAGGGCTAACCATGGAAGATTACGTCCACGTCTACTGCGTAGAGGGTTCCAAGAAAGTTGGAACTCAAATTTCTATCAAAGATTTAAGAGACTTGCACATGAAAATTCTCCTTTTTACCATTGGCAGGGTAGCGGGATCTGCTTCCCTACACCAGGCATCCAGGACTCAAATGAGTATAGCAGTGGAATGCTTAACTCATTTATATGATTGGTGCATAGCTCTACTGATGAACATGAAGCAACAATTGACTTCTATCCGAAAAGTAAAGACAAAACATTTTGGATATGGTACAATCTTGATGACATTCTTCTTCGAGAAGATTCCTGGGCTGAGACCCAAAGTGATCTCTTCTATCAGCAGCCCGAGAGACCCAAGAATTGCCCGATGGGCTAACTTGATGAAGAGATTGGGGGGAAGTGAAGTTCCCCGAACCACTTGGGATGATGAGTTCTTCCAATGGTGGGGAGAACAAATCGTCACTGTGGAGGACTATCCCTATGCCGGGATGGATTTTCGTGGCAATCCATACCTTGTCCTTCCACCAGGCGCGGCATGGGGCACAGTCGGTAAGTTTGCAATTTTTTGACTTATATAATTTTTTTTGGATTTTTTCAATATATGTGAAAAAATGGAAAACAAACATGTTTTTGATTGGATTCAAAATGACTTACAATTTTATAATGATCATGATACAGATATTGGACCAGTTCAACCTGAGGGTTACCCACGACATAAGCGTCACAGAGGCGAGGCGGATACAATAGATCGGGACAGTACCCTCCAGGCTGTACAGGAGAACTTGGAGGGATTAACCTGCCAAGTACCTATGGCTGCAGTGGAAGATCTGCCTGAAGCCATCCAGAGACGGGTGGTAGGAGTACCCCGTGACTGGGTATGGTTATTCCGCCGAGTTGCCACCGCGATCGTGTTCTATAGGAACACAACTTCTGGGCAAGGACCACAGGAGTAGATAGATATGATATATCAGATGACTGTATATTTTTTGAGACTGAACATGATCGGGCATAAGCCCAATTTTTTGTATGACTTATGAATCCAAATTTTGTATAGTTTTTTGAACATTCTGATGATATATATACAGCGATGTTTGATGTGATGTGACAAATGTATAAAATTGTATGATGTTTTTGATGATTAAATTTTATTGTATGGAATGATTAATATGCCAATCAATTGCTTGATTAGCTAATGAGTCTGCCATCCAATTGTCAGCTCGAGGAATATGAATGAAAGTTAAGAATTGAAATGATCTTTGTAACAAACGTACCCTCAAGAACAACCGGAGTAAAAATGGATCTCGAACCCGATAAGTATTGTTCAACTGCGACACCACCAGCTGAGAGTCCAAGAAAACTACCAATGAATCAACACCCAAAGATATTGCGTCTGAGAGTAGATAAATAACTGCAGTGTATTCTGCTATATTATTGGAAGCAGGACCAATACAGACTCCTCTTGATACTAACAGCTGACCGGATGGATGATGAAGCACCCAAGCCACGGAAGCCAAGTTCCGGGTGTGTCTACTAGCACCATCGGCGAAACCAAAATGACTCATAACATTCGACACAACCTGCCAAAGCAGATCAAAAAACATCACCATCCCATCAAAGATCGAAAAACAACCAGATATGTACAAAGTAAAACTACTATATACAAAAGCAAAATGTCAGGCCGAAGCCTAGGCATAATACTTTTTCAAATAGAGCCCATTTCTGGGCTCCGGCAACTCGTTTCCTTCAAAATCAACCAAGGTATATGCTCCTTTTTTAAGGACTTTTTTAACGATGAAGGGGCCATACCACATAGACTTAAATTTTCCTGCCCCCAGGGCATATTTTTCTTGGGCATAGACCAAAACAAGGTCACCTTCCGAAAAAACCCTAGGCTTGACCGCCTTATCGTACTGAACTTTAACTCGGTTTTTATGTGCTTCATTCATCGTGGCGGCATCCCGACGCTGCTCATCAAGATGTTCCAGATGAAGGAGACGTTCTTCAAGACTAGAAGTGTTAGGAAGAAGTTCAACAGCTAACTTAAGAGAAGGAATCTCACATTCAATGGGAAATACAGATTCCAACCCATGAACTAGCTGAAACGGAGTAAAGCCAGTTGCAGTTTTCACTGACGTCCTGTATGCCCAAAGTGCAGGATATAGCATGATATGCCAGTTGGATCGAGCTTTATCGATTGTCCTTTGAAGAATTGTCTTCAAGGATTTATTCACGGCTTCCACTTGCCCATTGGCTTGAGGATAATACAGAGATGAATGCTCCTGTCGGAAACCTAATTTTAGAGCCAACTCAGCCATCATGCTATTCTGAAAATGACTGCCATGATCAGTGACAATATCTCTAGGAATACCAAAATGAGCAATAACATGGTTGAAAATAAAAAGAGCTGCAGTCTCACCATCATTCCCAAAAGTAGGCATATCCTCGACCCACTTCGTAAAGTTATCTAATGCTACAATAATGTACTTGTGACCTTTAGCCGAAGGCAGGTTACAAGTAGTATAATCAATACCCCACTTTGTAAAGGGACCGACATCAATGAATGGAAGAAGAAGAGCTAGATGAGCGCGCATTTTTCGAGTATAAACTTGACACGAATGACACTTTTTGACCGACTCCATACAATATTTGAAAATCGAAGGCCAAAAGTACCCAGCACGCAAGATATTTTGGGCTGTAGCAAGCCCAGATAAATGACCACCACAAGCTCCACTGTGGTAATCATTAAGCACAGCCTCAGCTTCTTCGAGAGTTAAGCAACATCTCAGGATTGAATCAACCCCTCTACGGTATAAAGCATCACTGATAATCAAGTAATTCTTAGCCAAGTGACGCAACTTACGGCACTTATCTTTCGAAAAAGTAGAGGGAAACTTCACAATCTGAAGATACACAATGATATCTCCATACCAAGGATCCTATGGAGAGATAAGAAACAAATGTTCATCCAGGAAGGATTCATCATAGAGTATCTCTTCCCCACAGGGCAACTCAGAGGTCAATTCCACGAAAACCAATGATTTCATGGACTTGGCAGACATAAACTCAAGATCGAATTCCTGCAAAATCACAATCCATCTATTGTATTTGCCCCCAATCACTCGCCTACTAAGGACAAACTGAAATGGATTGGCTGCTACGGAAACATAAGTTTTTTGTAGAAGAATATAATGTCGGAGTCACTGCACAACATGAATAGCTGCTAAAGCTAAGTTTTCTATCGGAGTATACTGGAGCTTAGGACCTAGAAATCCTCCACTAAGATAGTATATAACATGCTCTGCAAGAGCATCATCTTCTTGAACCAGAACCATACCAATGGTAGATTCTACTGCTGCAAGATACAAAAGGAAATCCCTGCTATAATCAGGTGGACTCAATAAAGGAGCAGAGGTCAATGCTTTTTTCAAAGCATCAAATGTGCGTTGAGCAAAGTCATCCGACAAAAATGGAACTCCCTTCTTCAACAATCTCATAAATCCCTTGGTAACTTCAGCATAATTTACGATAAATCTCCAAAGGAAATTAGCCTTTCCTTGTAAACTTTTAAGTTGACGAATAGAGGACGGGGGAGGCAACCGAAGTATTGCCTCAACCTTGAAGGGATCTACCCTAATCCTTTCCCTAGAAAAAATGAATCCCAATAACCGATCAGATGTAACCGCGAAAATGCACTTGTTTGGATTCAACCTAATCTTGTAGAAATGACATCATTCAAATATTTGACGGAGGTGAGCAGGATGATCCATCCTCTTTCGAGAATGAGCAGCTAAATCATCCAAATATGCCTCAATAATCTGTTTGATGTCGTGGAAGGCGTATGACATGGCCCGCTGAAACGTAGCCCTAGCATTTTGAAGACCAAAAGGCATCTTCTTGTAAGAAAAATTACCCCAGGGACAAATAAAGGCAGTCTTATGCTGATCTTCAGGACGGATAGTAAACTGATTATATCCGGAGAAACCATCCATGAAGGAGAAAATCTCATTACCGGCACACTCATCAATGATCTGATCTATAAATGGTGTGGGGTAGTTATCTTTAGGAAATGCTTTATTAAGGTCTCTGAAATCAATGCAAACTTGAATTGTTCCTTGTTTTTTATCTACAGGAACAGGGTTTGAAACCCATTCAGTCAAAGGAACTGGGAAAATAAATCCTGCCTTGAGCAGCTTCTCCACCTCAGCTTTGATAGCTGATGCATTCCTAGGATTGACCGGATGAATTTTTTGCCTCACCGGCTTTGCATTTTCGTAAGTCTTGATCTCATGCTAAACAACAGATGGATCTATACCAGGCATTTCCTTAGAAGACCAGGTGAATACATCCCTATATTCTTTAAAGAGATTGGTATAAATTTGAATCTCTTCAAGGGAACATTCAGCTCTAATGAAGACATTCTCAATAACATTGGGATCCCTGGAGATGTTCACCGGGATAGTTGGATAAATCATAGCCATGTTCCCTTCAGCATATACCTGTGTTGGTGCTAAAGTGTTTAGGACTGGGCGAACAAGACCAGGAGATGAAGGACTTGGAAAAATCGTTTCAAATTCGCTCAAATTAGGTAAAAAGTAAGACTGGTGATGCAAATCATCCCACGGTCTATCTATACCAGTCATAGCTTCCAGGATGGCCTCTTCAGATGGAAGAGTGGTATCAAGGCAATCCTGGGCAGAAGAAGAACTAAGTGTCCAAGCCGAAGCCACATCTCCATCCAACTCTTCCGGTGAAAGAGGAGCTGGGATGGACTCTGCAGAGTCAACAATAGAATGATAAGAAATATTCGCTGCAGACATTGGAAATGCCATTCCACCCACTTGACCTTCCTCTAATGTGGCAGTAGGGGAAGGTAAGGTCCAAGGGTCTGAAAAATAATGAGTTCTGAAGAACTCTCTTCGAAGAGGAGCCCTAGAGGATGAAATTGCATTTATATGAACCATAGGAGGTGGAATATCAAAAGTACCCATCAAGGAAGAATACATTCCAACCCCTAAATTCTCAACAGGCGCCTTATTATTATCCAACTTTGGAATAGTTGAGTCAGTAGATGCATTCGGGTCTACAGGAGGACAGTTCAGTTGGTCCACTGTAACAATCCTCCCTTCATGAGGGAAACAAATAATACGAAATAATGAAGATGCAATGGCATCCATCTCACAAATCCAGTTTCTCCCCAATAGAAGGTTGTAGTCCAAGCTTGCATCAACTATCTCAACCTATATATTTACAATTTTTCCCCCAACACAGATGGGAAAAGCTGGAACAATACCATGCGGTCTGTGAGAATGACCATCAAACTCAGTCAAAAGAGTAGCAGATGGAATAGCTGCGGGAGATCCAATTCCCTTCCAGCATGTGAGAGACATCACACATGTGGAAGCACCCTCATCAATGACCGTCCAAAAAATATTGCATTTCCGGTACGATGATTTAATATGAAAAGCCATATGATGGAGGAGTCTCTTTTTAAAATTAGTCATATCAAATGTAATCATAAGAGAATTCTTTGGATCGACAGCCCCAAGAGCACTAAGCAAAGCACTGCGCTGAGCTGGACAATACTGGAGCACCTCAAGAGCCAACATGGCACAAGGACTCTACGCCAGATCTTCCACAATAGAGTAGTTCTAGGCAGCCCTAGCATTTGGATTAATTGTCGTACACTAAGTAAATGATTTTGGCATCCGAGGTATACGCTCAACAGTAGGCCTCGTAATATGAAGCGGCTCAGTAGCATCAGGAGCACCCTTAGCTTTCGAAGACTCTTCTTCGCCATAATCACGGGATCTTGTAGCGACATCCACGTGAGCACTCATCATGTATACGTTCGACAGAATTTCCCCTTTCTGGGTGCCCCCAGAGGAAGCCCTAGTATTTTTATTCGTGCCAGCAACTAATTGTTGCCCTTGGGGAAAAGGGTTTGTCAACACAGCCTGGGAACTGGAAGAACCCTGCTGAGATAACAAGCGTTGCGCATCCTGAATTTTAGGGCAAAGGTGTGTAAGATGGTCTCCAGCACACAACTTGCATGGAAACTTCACTTTCTTTTTATCCTTTAGACCCTCACCAACATGCTCGTTGGTTTTATTCGCATTACCCTTCCCATTCTTTCCCTTTTTCTTATTATTTTTTCCCTTCTTCTTCCCTTCGGATTGTTGATTTCCTTTGGGATCAGAAGTTTGGATGAAATTTACCGACAAGGATTGGGAAGTCGATGACTCAGCAGGCACAGCCTGACCAGAAGGAGTAGATTGTATAGACAACTGCTGCAATTGAGTAAGCAGGTTAGCTGCACCACTATTGATCGACCCAATAATTCCATCACCATGAGGACCAGGCGTAGTCTTAGATAAATCTAATTTGGATCGAGGAGCATTGGGAAAATATTTATGAAGGACTCCAGACTGAGAATATATCAGTTCCAGTTGCTGGGCCCTAAAAATAGCCTGTTCCCATAAAATAGCCTAGACAAGGATACATCTTTAGAAATATCTGACAGCAGAGATTTCAAAAACCATTCCAAAAGGAATTCTCCTGGAATATGAGATTTAATGAGCCTCTTCCTTCTTCGCCATTCCTGAATATGGTCAGAAATGTGGGTTGTGTCATCCTGTTTAAAATTAGATAGGAGTTCAGTCCTGGCGTCATAACGGATGGGCAACAGGAAATGATTTAGAAATGTAACAACCAGATCTCCAAATGTAGAAAAACTGCCCCCAGTTAACTCAATATACCACTTGGCAGTGTTTCCAGTTAAGGTGAGTTGAAACAATCTCAACCTAATTGAATCATCGATCAGGGAGTTAGAAGAGCACCATAAATGGAAGGTGTTGATGTGATCAGCCAGACCTTCTCCATTCTTGCCTTTAAACATTGGAATTTCTGAAGGAATTTTAGTGGGAACCGGAGGCCACATCGGACTGTAACGGATCGGATCATTCGTCAATTTTAACAAATCTGGCAAGTTTAACGTTGCCAGAAAAGGTAAACGAGGAGGAGCCTGAGGATTCCATCCTTGATGGGACGAATTCCCTACATTCTGAAAAGAATACCTTGGATTTGATAAGGCACCAGGTTTCCAGAATGAACTCATAGAAAAAGAAGGAGAACCTCCTCCCAACACAGAGTTACCAAAGACCAGACTAGTTCCCCCTCCTGAAGTATTGAATGAAGAGGAAAGCCCCTGATAGGGGTTCCAGGCATTAGAAAGAGGGGAAAAAATCTGATAAGCACTCGATGAAGGGAAAGAAGCATTCCCTTGGTGACCAGCATAAAACTGATTCCCTGCCCCCGCTGAAGTGAATACAGGGTTCCAACCTATAAAAGTAGTTGAATTCTGACCTCTAGACCAAGGGTTGAAACTCTGAGTTTGAGAAGTAAATGGAAAAGACACTAAAGAAAGATTCGAACTAGGAATATGCCCAGTTCCGAAGGGGAACCCTTGAAAAGAAGTTGATCCACTAGCCATGGAAGACATGGGTGTAGATCCACCTGCAGCACTGGAAAAGGAAAATGAAGGAATCCCACTAGTGGGCATTCCAAAACATAAGGGACCAGATTGAGAATGGAAGTGACTCAGAGGGTTGAGTTACTTCCTCTACTTGTACTTCTTCTTCCTGTGGAAATAAGACTCCCGAGGTGAGCGGAACGCTCCTCTCGGAACCAACACTGGAGCCAATTACAAAACCTTCAATCCCTTCTGGAGGATCTCTCTCCATTGCGTTAGATGCCACGGGATGATATTCACCTGCTAAATTACTCCTACGCCTTCTTGAAGAAGGCTCTGGACTCTCGAGAGATAACCCCCAGATTCTCCTCGATCGACGAGGCGCTTGATCAGCCACTTTAGCAAATTTTAATTAGACTCAAAAAAAGTATAAAGCTAGGCAAGCTAGGAGCAAAGAGCACTCACTACAAAAAATCCCTAAGATATAATCAAGCAAACAACCTTTAGGTATTTCCGCTCCTGGTGATTAGGACCGGACGCCAAAATACAAGAAAGCAAAGTATAGGACCTCCCGAAAGTAGTATGGGATAATTACGGCCCAAGCCTACTAGCAAAGGTAACAGAAACAGTTACGACGACCTCCTAACAATAGCCTTTTCTAGCACAAGTACCCAAGATTTGCAAGGGCACCCCCCAAAAGTACTGCTGGAAGTGATACGACGTTTGCCTCAGGTACCACGGGTATTCCCCCCTGCAGTCACCTATTTGGAACCTAGGAATGGCAACTATGGGCACCAATCCGTGTCAGAAGCCGGGTGGAATAGTCTTGAGGCAAGATCCAACAAATTAGAGAGGGGGTATCTCTCTTCTCGGCCTTCACTTCCCCTCGCGCTTGACTCTATGGAGGAGATGTTTCCCGGTCCACCTAACGGAGTTGGATTTCGCTCAATTAATAAAATTCTATGTTTTTTTTAGTGGCCTTGGAGAGTTAACTCTCCACTCACCTAATCCAAGGCCCTACAACTTAGCTAGTTGGTGTATGACACTTAATAAAAAACTTGCTAGTTGCTTTTAAATTATAACGCTTATTTTAATCGGCTGTTATATTAAGTCAAAGGGATATGGAAATGAAAGTCATGGTGTTTTGTGATGCAGAAAAGAAATTAATGAAAACCAAACAACATGCAAATGCTGTAATTTTCTTTTGATGAAAAGAAATTTCTACACGGGTTCTACGAGATTATATATTTTTTTCTTTTCAGACAACAAAATTCACACTCACAAGAACTATGAAAAATACTAAATGCTTAAGTGCACCTGATGAAAATAACTAAGAGCATGCAAATTCTAAGATGAAAAATCTACTAAAGCAAAGAGAATTTTCCCAAAGATCCTTCAGTTTTATCACATTTTGGTTGTCGGCAAAGCTAGTTCCCAAAATCAGAAACTCTCAGTATGAAGACACCAAAATATGCTTGAAACAAGAGGAAGAAACCAATGACAATTCCTTTCCAAAATCAAGTCAAAAACCAAAGGCAAGAAATCTCGACAAAGCTTCAAAAGATGTAACAAAACGAAAACAAAAATTCAAAACAAAAGCAAATGACAAAACAAACTATTTTTTGAGCTTTAGAATTTTATAAAAAAGAATAGCTCGAAGAGACCAAGAAAACTATTAAATCCCAAGCCAAAAAACTCTGAATTTCAAGAAAAGCTTCAAAAACGCTCCAAATATTATAGGGCTACTAAGTAGCAAGATTTATATGAGAAAAAGAAGACAAGAAACTCAATAACTTAGCCTAGAATAATAGTACAACCTTGCAGCAAACAAAAACTTCAAAGAACCAAGAAAGACTCTTCAAAAATTGCAACAAGACCTAGTCAACTGAACTCAAGAAAACAAACCAAAAAATGGGCAAAAATCGAAGTGCAAAGAAAGACACAAGGCTAGGAAAGAGTATATGAGCAAAATATCTCTGTCCTGATGAAGCAGAATAACCAAGAATCCCTAGGAAGAGATCTTGCTACTCGAACTAGAAATGCAAGCACTAAAAACAAGTTTTTCCTAATAAGCTAGTATTCAACCAAACAAGAGAGAGAAAAGACCAATGACCACTTTCAACACAAACCAGAGGATATAAATACACTGCAGGAACAGGTCTCCATAGGCAGACAAGACTAAAAAGTCAAGAAATCAAAAATTTCAAAATTTACCCAGGCATACGCTACTTGACAGTTTTGAAACAAGCCTGCATACGCGACTGTGTCAAAGGAAACCTGCGTATACGCGACTTCCTTTGAAGAAAACTGCGTGTATACATGTCTGTGTATAGAAAAACTCGCGTATGAAAAGGTAAATAATGAAAAATAAAAAAGATCAAGCCTGGATAAGGAATCAGGTCTTCAGTCTGATTGAGAAAAAGTTAACTGGACTGGTAATAATAGTTAAAACTGTTGGAAACCGTTCAAACAGTTGAAACCTCCTAACAGGGGAATCACAAGAATGCGATCCCTGGTGGAGTTGCTAGTTCTGTTTCGGGAATAAACACCCTAGAGGTTTGTTGGGTCAAAACCTCCATAGAGCAAGGCATGTTATTCAAGAAGGACTCACACAACCACACCTGTATGCTAAAAACTAGATAACATTGATAGTAGAACTCACCCGTAATCCTACATTTGATGTAGATCCCGCGGGGTCCAAACCCCCAACAACCCTTCTTCCTCCTTAACCTGAAAACCAAGAATAAAAATGCACGAAAATCTAGTTTTACAACATATAATTACCCTAAATGTCAATGAAATCCATGTGAAACATCATGTAAACAATAATAAATGCTTAAATAATAATATTTTCACATATACAAATAGATATTAACACGTGAATTTAGGAACAAGATGGTTCTTCTTTATTACGAACAACATGTACAGTAGTAAAAAGTGGAGAGATCACCTGAATCCTTCCACGATCTTTGAACAGACCATCGTCCAGATCCGTCCCGCCCTTGCCTCGCTAAGATACTTTCAAGACTTGTGCACACGAGATGACATATACATGGAGGAACATCTCCAGAAAAAAATGGTTTCTTATAAAAATCTGGGAAAGTGCAGGAGGCACGGGAAATTAGACTTGAATTGGGATTCCAATAGAGTATAATATCTATCAAATTTCTCTCTCCCTTAGGCCATACACATGAGGGGCTTTTATACTCCCTCAAAGTAGTTTCAATCAGTTGGAAATAGTTGGCCACGTGCTCGGGTGGTTGAACTACTGGAGTAACCATCAACCCAGCCCGAAAATAGGGAATTTTTATATATATTTTTAATGGTTTTAATGGAATACACGGAAAAGTGTGTATGGACTCGTGTATACACGCGAAAAATTTTGGGCATACCCGCGTATGGGATTTTTAACACTGTTTTTTTATGAATTTTGTTCAAGTCTGTGGGAATGGGTGCCCAAGGCCATAGAGACAATCATGAATCACATGAGGGTGAAAAATGATGCTATAACAATCATTATATAACTTCAAATTATGCTACAAAGGTGTTGATGTTGTCTTACATTGATCCATATTGAACATTATGAGCAGACTTCTGATGTACTTCCCTTGAGTAAGAAATTTTTTTCCAGATTCTCTCCATACCTCTAGACCCAAACAATAATGTAGACTTATAAAATGTATCATTTCAAAAACTTGCGACATTTGCAATTTGATTTCTTTCATCAAATAATATGCATTACCCGTTATAATCATATCATCCACATACAAAGAAATCAAAAGAATATTCCTTTGTTTATTATACATGGTATACAAATTTGGATCATTCACGCTCCTATGAAAACCATGTTGTAATAAGAATGAATCAATCTTCTTGTACAAAGACTTGCATGCTTGTTTTAAACCATATAGTTCCTTTTTCAACCTACAAAACTAGATGTTCCTTCCCTTCATTGACAAACCCTTTAGGCTGGAATAAATCAATCTCTTCCTTTAAATCACCATTAAAAAATGCATACTTAACATCTATCTAGTGTAGCTTCCACTAATATTTAGTTTCTTACGAAATTAAAATTCTAATGTTATTCAATTTGGCTACAGGAGAAAAGGTTTCTTCAAAGTCTATTCCCTCATGTTCTGAGTAACCCTTTCCTACTAGTCTAGATTTTAACTTTTCCATATTTCCATCTGCATTAACTTTAGGTTTGTAAAGCAACTTACAACCTATGGGTGTTTTTACTTTAGGTAGTTCTGCTAGATCCCAAGTATGGTTTCTAATAATTGATTATATTTCTTCATTCATTCTAGCCCTTCATTCGTCAGATTGACTTGCTTCTTTATAGTTTGTGGGCTCTATAATGTTTCAAATGTTTGACATTAAATCATAGTCTTTGAATCTAGCTACTAATTGAGTCTTCCTACCTAATCTTCTTGGCAGAGGACTCACCTCAAATATGTCTGCTTCAGACTTGTGCGGGCTTCCCATGTTGACTACATCACTTGTTTCTTAATCTTTATTCTCCTACTGCTGATTATCCTCACTGCTTTCTTCCATAAATAATGGAATGTGCCATTATTTATGATTTTCTTCCTTTCCTTCCTCAACCTTCTCATGAAATATAAAATCTTGAATTGCAAACATTGTATGAGTCACGGGATCAAACAACTTGTAGGCTTTAAACTCAATGAAATATCCTACAAAGATACATTTCATGTCCTTAGGATCTAACTTCTTTCTATCCTCCTTGGGTATATGGGCAAAGTATTTTGACCCAAAAACTCTTAGATGACTCACTACTAGTTTAAATCCATAAAGTGCTTCAAACCATTTGATCAACCCTTACCTTGAAGCATACTTCGTGTGCACCCCACTAGATTTCTATTCTTTCATTCTGCAACTCCATTTTGTTGCAGAGTGTGTTGCACTATGAACTATTGAACAATCCCATGATATCTGCAAAAATTCATGAACTCACCCAACCTGTATTCTTCCCCTTGATTAGAGTGAAGAATTTTATTGCATTTCCCTATCTTCTTCTCCACCAGAGTCTTAAATTCTTTAAAGCATTGAAAATTCTGACTCTTTTTACTTAAAAAATATATCTAAGAGAATCTAGTGCAGTCATCAGTAAACAGTAAAAAATAATATGCACCACCTAGCGACCTAGTCTGCATAGATCCTCATATGTCTGTATGCACTAGCTCTAGAATATATCTTTCCTTCCTATCAACATCAAAAGGAAATTCTTCTCTATTCATTTTACCTAATGCACATCCATCACAATCTAATTGAACACTATGAAGAGCAAGGAGTCCATTGACCATACCTTTTCTTTGAAGTAGCATAAGGTGTTGTAAGTTAAGGTGACTGAATCTCTGGTGCCAGAGATTTTTGGCTATCAATCTTGTTGAAACCAAGGCTTGGTGTGGCAAGCTATTTACATTCAATATGTATAGGCTCCCCACATGCACTCCTAATGCAAATGGTTCCATCTTGATGTCCTTTATGACACAATATGTCTTCAAGAATTCAACTTGTAGGTCCTGATCAGTTATCATTGATATAGAGATTAAGTTCTTCTTAATCCCGGTCACATACATCAAATTCTTAATATTTCTGATGCTACCACTAGGCAACATTACTGGAATTTCACTGTACGCTTCGATCTCATAACCTCTTTCATCTCCTAAATAAATTTTAGATCTGCAAGAGGTTTCTTCAAAAAGCTCAAAAAAATTTCTCCTGCCTGTCATATGCGAGGATGCACTAGAATAAAGATACCATATGTCATCCTCATACTCCTCAGAAGCTGAAAGAGCAAAATCAACTACAAAATATCGAAGATCATGACTGTGACCTTCATTAGAAAAATATCACGTGTGCTTACCCTGCTTATTCCTGGCTTCATCTTTCTACCTCTTAAAGCAGAACTTAGCTTGATGACCATTTTTCCCACAGTAAAAGCATTTAATGTTAGAAAAAATATTTGCAGACATACCTCTAAATGGTCTCTTTTGGAAATTTCTTCTGCCTCTCTATTTTTGTTGTGGGTTTTTCCCCTCGTATGCCTTTTTCTTTTCCATCAACACAATATTGATACTATGAGGTCTCAAATTCTACTGCCGCTCTTCTTCTTGTAATAAAATTCCTGTTAATTTTTCAAATGCAGGGGATTTATCTCACGTTTACAAGCCTATGATGAACATTTGAAAATCATTCTTCGTTACGTTCAACATTATTGTGACTAGATCATAATCGGGCACCTTCTCCCTAATGTCACCCAAACTGTCCTTCAAATATTTATCCCTCGTAATGAATCCATCAACGAATTCATTCTCCTCCATCCTCATCGAAAATAACTTTCCTTTAAGAGACAATATGTGATTTTCGTTTTGTGTCTGGTATAAGTTTTTGAGCATCATCTAGATCTCAGTGGATGATTTTCCATCTCTAATGCGTGGGATAATTTTCTCTTTAACAAACATCTTCATTAAGACTTTTTCCTTGTTCTCCCTTTTATCCTAGTCTTGTATAAGTGTGATTGTCCCTCTTACAATATGTGGTTTCTGATCATCACCACTAACAATCGACCATACATTTTCTCCCTCAAGAAGTGTTTGTAGCCTGAATTTTCAATTGGTGTAAATGGATCCATCGTGTTTGATAGAATATTTGAGATATGTTTCTGTAAATTTATTCATATTGGACTGATCAGATTTCTAATCCTCTGATTAATTCTAACCAATTGAATAATTACAAGCTACACTAAAAAAAAAAAAAAACTCAATACATATCAAAACCTTTTCATAGATTTTCCACTGATACGACATGATCTCTGTGACTGCAACTTAGATCCACCACCGATATGAAGAGTTACTATGTCTGCAACTCAGATCCACCACAAACGGCCAAATCCCACTTGCACAACCACCAAGAAATGTGTCTGCAACTTAAATCGACAACAAAGTGGCAAATACCATGTCCAAAATCGCCAAAAAATGTGTTTGCAACTCAGATCCACCACAAACGGTCAATCCCATGCTAGAACCGTCAAAAATGAGGTCAACACCTTTCTAAACCGAAAATTCGTGTTGAATTCAAATCGGTGTAAGTGAACCAAAATCAGCGTGGGTATGGCCCTAATAGTCGCGCTAATTACATCTATTGACACAACTATCCAACTGGAAAACACGCTGACCCACCTGTGCTCTGAAAAAAAAAAATTTGAGACCTTTTGAGTGAGGTGTTTACTGTAGTGCACGTCCTCCTGTGAGTGTTGAAGCTACTATGTGCACCATATCCACAAAGACTATGTAGACATGAAGGCTCTATAACTATGAGGGCTCTATAGCCATGTAGGGCTCTAAATAAAAATAGGATCACCCAATCTGAGCTCTGATGCCATGATAAAAAAATGAATTGAATAGAAGAGGTAGCTCTTAGTTGAGTACTGCACCTAGAGACTACGCACAAAATGGAGAGTACACTCTACATTCATTAATCAAATTATACAACTATAAGTACATCACCAAGGAGTAGGAAGTTGTAAACAAACTCCTATATCCTAGGGACTAATCTTAACTTAGGGAGCTATGTTACAAAAGTGTAACCATTTCTCCATTGATATAAAAGAATATTAATTATTTTCAATTTGATAGAAACTGAAATGAATAGAAGAGGGAGCTCTCAGGTGAGTAATGCACCTGGAGACTGCACAAAAAATTTAGAGTACACTCTACATTCGTTAATCAAATGGTACAACTATAAGTACATCACAAAGGAGTAGGAATTTGTAAACAAACTCTTATATCGTAGGAACTAAACCTAACTTAAGGAGCTACATTACAACAATGTAACCATTTCTCCATTAATATAAAATAATATTAATTATTTTCAACTCTCCCCCTTAATGGAGAAAGGATTGTCCTCAATTCCTAACATCACTCTAAACAATTCAAACTTAATTTGTCAAAGAGGCTTCGTAAAAATGTCTGCCATATTATCACAAGTTTTACAATATTCAATAAATATTTCTTTTTACTGGACTTTTTCTCGAACAAAGTGAAACTGAGTATCCATGAGTTTCATATTCTTGTGGAATACTAGATTATGTGAAAGCTTGATGGTACTCTGGTTGTCACATCTGATGATGGTTGCTTATGTCTTCTTTTCTCTGGCATCATGGAGAAGCCTTCTCAACTAGATACTTTCACGTGTAGTTGCACACAATTCTTGGTACTCGGCTTCAGTTGAAGATAATGCTACAATACTCTAATTTTTACTGCTCCACGCTATGACCCTAGATCCAATACTAAATGCATAACATGTGATGTACCTTCGGTCATCCAGATCACCTGCCTAATCCGAGTCTTAAATGCCTGCTAAGATAACATTATATGTGTTAGAATATAAAAACCATAATAAATAATACCACAAAGATACCTCAACACACTTTTTTTTGTTTTATAATGAATTTTGAGTGGATTCGACACGAAATGGCTTAGCACATGTGACGCTATCTGTATTGCTGACTACGCATGCACAACGACAGGTTAACTTGGTCAATAAATTTTATTCCTCAAATGAGGTGGTGTCAAGTGGCATGATTTCATTAGTTTGTGCTGGTGTGTTGTGGTTGGTTGGGAATGTGACCCACCACATGCTGCCACATGGCCCAACTAGAGGCCACCACATGGCAGCATGGTAGGCCACAATTTTTTTGTTAAGGCCAAATTTCACTCCTACCAAACCAAAATTAGGACCTATCACTACACATCACTCCGCATTACTGTTACACCCAATTTATTTCTTATTAAACCATACAACACAAAACCTATTAATGTTTTAAGTCAATGGGGGGTGGATCTAAGGCGTAGCCCCTGGCCACCCCCACACCATGGTACTGCGGGCAAAGGGATTGGGGATCATTTATTGTTACGACAACAATAAATGATCTGGATTTGAATGTTATTTTTGTTGTGCTAATTTCATCTTCATATTTATACTAAAAGTGTTGATCTTTGCCTCTTGTACAAGGGTTTATTGAAGTGCTTACGATTGATTAACAAGTAAATTTGTGGATATTGAGTTGAATACTTTAACATAAAAGCACGGAAACTAAATTTGAACAACAACATATAAACACACATCAAACAATCAAAATTGAATCAATAACACTTTGTTTTGACTATAGATTTCACCCCTCCTAGGCTATATCTTCTTGGTCTAGCTTCCATGGCATGGGCCTTTGTATTAGCTAAATTGTGCAAAAAATGTTGTCTATATTCTCCTATTGCCTCTACAACCCACTCCAGTGTGTCCAAAACATCAAAATATACCAAGAATGACTCTTATTGAGCCAAAATTGGTCGAAAATTTCCTCAGTTATGGAAAAAACAAATTTTCCTACAAAATATCCTCCAACTATGGAGAATACTCTAGATAGCTTCAATATTTTGGTGGATTCTGCCGAATTGGAAGGCCCCACTAAATAATCTTCCAGTTAACAAGAGGATTAATTATCAATTAAGATGTGGTAACAATGATAAAAGTGTCTTAATTGTGCATTTATTGAAATATCATAAATCAGGTTTAATTAACATAAACCCCATGGATTAGTGGAATAATAGGGGTGTAATTAACATAAAAATTTGTTGTTTGCAAATCCAATTTGCCCATGGTTCTTTGTTGTAGTCACATCAGAGGGGGCTGGGTCCCTTCGAACCCCCACCATCGGAATCATCAAAACTTAAGTAGAGGAAACAACCTTAGATGGTAAACACCAATAAAGAGAGGAGGCAGTAAGATGGTGGAGTGGTGCGGGGTAGGTTGTGGGTTCAACCCCAACCACCGCACCATATTTTTTTTCCCTGACATAATATCAGCCCATAGTTCAAAATATTTTGGTTATAAAATTATATTCCCCGATGTCAAAAGTTTGTTGGTTCCATAGTTGAAACTTTGGTTTGGTGAAATATTCGCCTGCAATATATGACTCTGCCTCCATAGTTTAGACCTTAGGTAATAAAATATGTATTGAGCCCACATAAACATTCCTATCCAATAGTTTCAAACCTTCGACTAAAAAAAACATATCTCTGTGTAGCCTGAAATATAAATATGTCCAGAACTTTGGTTAATATAATAATTCAGAATTTCAGAAAAATCCAAAATTTGGATGTCTCCACCAGAGGCGGCACATGGTGGCCCTTGGCAGCACCACGTGTCCTACTCTAGTTGGACTATTGCAACTAAAAAAAATCTCCTTCAACCTTAGTATAATTGTAAAAAAAAATCACCTTCAAAGCTCACTTACGAATCTGGTTGTGACATTTGTCACAGTGTCATTGGGCTAAAACTAGAGAATATTCCCTGAATATACCTTTAGTGCTAATTGGGCTGCCATGTCATCAACCTGTCAATGTTTAGAATTTTTTTTTAGTTCTTTATGAAAACCAACAACAAGTCATAACTTCCTCATTTGGAGTCATATTTTGATGAAATGAATTGCATCGGATTCCTGGCGACCAGCCCTTTGTTGTTGTTCTAGTTTGGATTATTTCTGATAAATTTCATTTTTGTGATTAATACTCAGCCTCTAATCATTCCTCCCCACTAGAAGCATTTTCAACCCCAAATGATACTATCAATTGTTCATCAAGTAATGGTGGGGCTCCCTCGCCCTTTTAATCTCCATTTATTCAGCCCTGGAAGGATTTTGTTCCTTGACTCCCACTCTAAGGTATTCGACATTTCCTCTTCTTGAAATTCTGGTTCTTCTAAAAAGTATGATATATTGTTGAATTTCATCAAGATATTCTGGCGATAAATCATCTATTGATAGAAACTGAGGATTCTCTCCTTGATCATCAATCAATGGAAGCCCAAACAATCTCAAATTCTCAACATTAATGAAATAATATATTTGCAGATAAGGAGGATAATCTAGCCTAAATGAATTTTTACCAATATTTTCTGAAATTTTAAAAGGACCATAGCAGATTGGATTAATCATTTTACCTTCCAATTGAAGTATTTATTTGCTGATATATCCCAAAACTTCATCTCCAACCTAGAATTTCTGATCAACACAGTGCCTATCATGCCTTGCCTAGTAGTTTCTTTGACTCTTTTCAAGTTGTTCTTGAACTGTGTGATGTACCAACTGAATTTTCTCAATGAACTTCCTTGGCTTATCCATGTCACTATGATCATTTATAGTGATATTGGCAAGTACCCAATACATGCCTCAAATGGTGATGTGTTTGTAGAAGAATGATTTTCCGTGTTGTATGCACGTTGAATGTAAAAAAACTATTCATCCCATAACTTGGGATGTTTGCTACAATAACCTATGAGAATATGAATGGTTGTCCTGTTAACCACCTCAATTTGACCATTTTTTTACTGATTAAAGGTTGTACTCTTCTTCAACTTAGTCTCCATCATGTCCCACAATTTTAACCAAAAATTCCTAACATACCGGGAATCTAGAGCACTTACAATAGAAGTAGGAAGAACAAAATGAACCCATACATTTTGAAAGAAAATATGAGTTATTTTTTCACCTGTAATTGGTTTTTTACATGGCATCAAAAGACACATTTTTTTGAACCTATCTACAACTACATACAAGTAATCATGAAATTTACTTGACATTGGAAGACCTTCTACAAAATCGATTGAGATACTCTCCCAAGGACGTGAAGGTACCAGAAGTGGAGTGTACAATCTTAGTTTCGTATTGCTAGGATTACTTATTGAACACAAAAAAAATCCTCTAATAAAACAAGATACACTATCAATCATGTGTGGCCAATAAAAATACCTTTGGCGATTTTCTATTGTCTTGCCTACATAGAAATTTCTAACAATTGATGAAGTGTGCGCCTCCCTTATGATATAGTTTCTTTCTCCCTAAGGGATAAATTACTTGCCTGAGTGATACAGAAAACTGTTATGCACATGATAATCTAACTCTTCAATTTTGTTTCCTTGACTCAAGCTTTCATACACATCTTGAAAATCACTATCATATGCATATTGTTCATTGTAACTTTCATGCATAGCTGAATTGTGCTTGAGTATAATAGATGAATTTACAATATTCCTAGAGAAAATATTGGCTACCTCATTGTAGATTCCCTTTTTATACTTGATAACCAAATGGAATTTTTGTATAAATCCCATCCATCTGAAATGCCTTGATTGCTGCAACTTTGACTTTGACTGTAAGTACTACAATGGCTAATGGTCAGTATGGATAATGGTATCTTTCCCAGTCAAAAAGTGCTTCCATTTATTTACACTTTGTACCAATACATATAACTCTTTTTCATAGGTGTGATAGTTAGTCACATCTCTATTAAAAATTTCAGAATGAAACGAAATAGGCTTACCATGCTACATGGGAACTTCTCCCATGGTGTAGTCACTAACATCTATTAGGATCTCAAATGGTTGTGTAAGATCCGGAAGATCCAATACCGGTGATGAACTAATATTTTTTTTAAAGAAAAAAATTATTTGTACCGCATATCTCCCCAATGGAATACTTTCTTGACACTTTTCAATGCATGTAACATAGTCGCAATGGAAGAAAAATTAGCAGTGAATTTCCTCCAATATTTCACTACCCCAAGAAAGCTTCTTAGCTCCGTAACTGTATTGAGCTTGGGCTAATTCAAAATCACCTAAACCTTCGAAGGGTATATATTCAACTCACCTCCTCCAACAATGTGTTCCAAATACACTAAAGAAGTCTTCTCAAACTCACACTTCGACATCTTTAAAGATAACTACTCTTTTTTCAAGACATCAAGTACCTTATTCATATGTATGACATGTTGATCTATTTATTTTTTGAATATCAAAATATCATCTTAGTAAACAATGACGAAGACATATAGAAATGGTCTTAAAAAATCCTTCCTAACTCTCATGAAATTAGCTAGAGAATTTGTTAGACCAAATGGCATAACTAGCCACTCAAACAATCCTTATCTAGTTTTAAATGTAGCTTTAGAAATGTCATCCTTAGTTATTCTAACTTGATGATAATGACTCTGTAAGTCTACCTTAGTGAAATAATTTTAATACCTTAACTGATCAAGCAAATCATTAATTTGTGGGAGTGGATAGCAATTCTTTACCTTGATTTTATTCAGTGCACGAAAGTCTATGCACATGCACCAACTCCCATCTTTATTTGGTACCAAAAAAATTGGTGAACCACATGGCAAAGTATATGGGTGTATGATACCTTTGTTCAACAATTCTAGGATTTTTTTCTTGATTTGCAAACTTTCCATGATTTACATGTGATACATACCGATTTCTGGAAGTGGAACATCTTGCTGCAACTCAATCTCATGTTAAATTCCCCTCTTGGTAGGTAACCCACTTGGTTCTTGAAACATCTCGCCATGCTAACTTACCACATCAAAAAAATCATATTTAAATTTTTCATCACATATTTCAAAATATTCATAATCAATATCATCCTTTTTCTTGATCATGAGAAGCATAAAATTTTTACTTGCATTAACTAGTCTCTTCATCTGACTTGCATTAACTAAAGAAATATCTAGCTTTTTGTGATGAGCTCTCACAATATACTCCACCCCATCCATGTGGAGGCTTAGAACCTTCTCCTACCATTGCAGTAGTGAATGCATCAAACATTATTTTAACCATCCTCTTTATGTCATTGAATTCTCTCTAGACATCTTCCTCTTATGAATGCCCTCAAGACTCTCTAATACCTAACATGATGGCTATGGATTCAAGCTCGGCTTCTGATGCTTGTACTTGTTCAATCAACTCAAATTATTGTGAAATTTGTACCTCCTCAATCTCAACCTCTGGAGATAAAACTTGAGGTGCTTCAAGTGTAGCTATGAGTATAAATTTGGGTGGAAAGGATGCTATTGTATCTCTCCTTCTTCTTGTCCTAACCTTATGACTAGCAACCAATAGTTTCCCTTCTCCTCTCTGCCACTTCAACCTTGTAAGCATCACAAAATTGCAACTATTAAGATTCTTCTTGCACAAAATTCAAAACAAAACAAGAAAATAACATTTGCTCAGATACCATCTTGATCTTATTTTTACTTTTAGTTTTGTTGTGTTAATTTCATCTTCAGATTTATATTAAAAGTGATTATATTTTCTTCTTGTACAAGGCTTTATTGAAGTGCTTACGATTGATTAATAAGTAAATTTGTGGAGATTAAGTTAAATAATTGAACATAAAATCATGGAAACTAAATAATGAACAACAACATATAAACACATAGAAAACAATCGCAATTGAATCAATTACACTTTGTTTTGATGAAGGAGTTTTCCCCTCCTGGGCTACAGCTCCTTGGTCTAGCTCCCATGGCATGGGCCTTTTTATTAGATATATTGTGCAAATAATGGTGTTTACAATCTCCCTTTTCCTATGAAACCTGATCCAATGTGTCCAAAACATCAAAATCTACCAAGAATGACTCTTCTTGAGCCAAAATTGGTTGAAAATAGACTCAATTATGGAAAAAACAAATTTTCCTATAATGTGTCCTCCAAATCTGGAGAAGACTCCTAATAGCTCCGAAAATTTGGTGGATTCCACTGAATTAGAAGGCCCTGCTAAATCTGTTGCCATTTAACAAGAGTGTTAATTAGCATTTAAGATGGCTCAATAGTGATAAACACGTCTTAACTACGTGTTTATCCAAATATCATAAATCTCGCTTAATTAACACAAACTCGTGGATTAGTGGAATAATCGAGGTTTAATTAACACAAAACTCCATCATTTTCAAATCCATTTTGCCCACGGTTCTTCACTATAGTCACATGGGAGGGGGTTGGCCTGTGGGGCTGGCCCCCTCCGAACCCCCACCATCAGAATCATCAAAAAATAAGTAGAGGCAACAACCTTAGATGGTTAAGAACCAATAGAGAAGCGAGGTGGTAAGACGGTGGAGTGGCACATGGTAGGTTGTGGGTTTGACCCCAAATCTCACACCATAGTTCTTCTCCCCATCATTATATCAACCCATCATCCAAAACAAGTTGGTTATAAAATTATATTCCCCGATGTCGAAAGTCCGCTGGTTCCATAGTTGGAATTTGGGGTTAGTGGAATATTCACCTGCAATATATGACTCTGCCTCCATATTTTAGAACTTATGTAATACAATATGTGTTCAACCCACATAAATCTGTCTGTCTAATAGTTTCGAACGTTGGATTAAAAAAAAAATCTTTGTGTAACCTGAAATATAAATATGTCTATAAATTTTGTTAATATTATAATTTGGAATATTAAAATAATCCAAAGGTTGGATGGGTCCACCAAAGGGGGCACGTGGTGACCCCTGACTTTACCACATGTCCCGCTATGGTTGGACTTTCCCAACTAAAAAAATATTCTCCTTCAACCTTGGGATAATTGTAAAAACAATTTCACCTCAAAAGGTCACTAGAAAATATGGTTCCGACACTTGTCACACTGTCATTGGGCTAAAACTAGAGAATATTCCCTAAATATACATGGAGTGCTAACTAGGCTACCGTGTCATCAACCTGTCATTGTCCTATAGTTTTTTTTAGCCGTCTGTGAAAATGAGAAGCAGGCCATAACTTCCTCATCCACAGTTGGATTTTGATGAAACAAATTGCTGTGGATTCCTGGTAATGAGCTCTTTGATGTCATTCTAGTTTGGAGCATTCCAAATCGATTTCATTTTTGAGCTTAATATTGAGCCTATGATTAGTAAATATAGAGGGTTTCATGTGACAATGCTCAAACCTCGGGTTAAAAAAACCACTCCCCATGCTTAATCGTAATGGACCATGACATGTGTCTAGTAAACCGTGACATTTCCAATTAATCAAAACTATGGAAATTATATATATATAACCATATCTAATATGGTTTAAATTATGACTTCTAAGTGTTATTAGGCCAATTGGCATGATGACAATTTCACTGGATTCTTGCCAAATTTGGCGCTTAGTTAGATGGATTCTAGGTGGATTGATAGGATGATGCCACATTTTGGGGAAAATTTGGGGCAAATAGTGTAGGAACTTGGGGAAGTCATAACTTGATAGGTATTTGACCAAATTTGATGCAAAAAGTTGTTGCTAAAGAATTTTTTGGGCATTGTGGAGCTCATGAAATAGGTTTTAGAGTTGTTTGAGCATTGTAAGCACATGTAATCACATGTTTGATTATAACAGAAGAGGGTCAAGCAATTTGAAGCTGGACCAAGGAGACATAGCTAAGGCGGGGTGAACTCCTTCATCATGTGTTGTTGTGTGACTATTTATGGTGATGTTCGTGTATGTTTGATTTTTTTGTTCAATGTTTTGTTTATGTTGATTTGCTCATGAAATTGACATAAAAAAACATAAAATCTCATGTTAAACTTGTAAATAATCTCATCATCGTCAAACACTTCCTTTATATTATGAATTGGATCTTAGCACAAAAAAACTAATATTCCCATTTAGATTAAGGATCCTAGTTTTAATGAAGCAATATTTCAATTGAAGAGACATTAATTCTATGGGTTTTCTTTCAAGATAGATATTGTGTTATTTTGATGATGCAACAATGATAGGTAACAAGCTAGACGAGGAAAATTGGCAATTATACAAGGATTGCTACTGCATCCTCACTTTAGCAACAATTAAATATTTTGTGTTCAAAATTTTAGTAACGAGGGCAGATTATGGAGTGATAAATAAAATGGAGCATTCGGTTAATCCTGAGTAGGAGGATTTTAATAAATAGTTGGATTATTGATGGTTTTAGTGGAGTACATTCACACCTTTATATCCAAACTAGGAAGTTGGGAAAGGTTTAATCTCAAGTCCAATTTTTTCTATTGCATAAAAAATCATCTTGTTGTAGATGAAGGTAGAAAGGATACAAATGGCTTTTGATACTCGAAGTCTAGATATGGATATAATGATATCCTTTCTCAAAGGAGGTATTAGCTAGGTGTAAAAGGAATTGAATACATATTTTCTTGAGTAGAAAAGTGAAGTTCCAGCTCTTCCAATGGTAGCAACTCCAGAGGAAACTATGCCTTTATATTCTCTTCCCTCCCAACCTCAAATTATCAATTCTAAATTCAATATTTCTGTTGGGATGAATACTGAAGGATAGTTTTATCTTGTTTTAAATTATGTTTTTTAAGTTGGTTTATGTATTAGGATCTTTTAGAGGCAGCGTAAACATTTTATGACCAAAATAGTAGTATGTAGACAGTGTGAAAAATATGTTAATATCTTTTGGCCATGCATGTACAAAAAAAATTGTGTTTTTGAAGAATATGTAAAAAAAATGTTAATAATTATTAATTATTAAACCAACCTGATCTCATCTTAACTTTTGATTTATTAAGTCCCAAGGGGATCAAATATTTGAGGTAAAAAACTTTCTTCAAGTTTTGCACTTGAAAAAGAGGATTTTTTCACTTAAAAAAAAAGGTTTGCACGTTCAGATATTTGACTCGCAGCACGTAAGAGATTCTATAAAGTTATGTTATGTTAAGAATTTGACTAGCTCAAATTAGATAAAAATAAAAGTAAAAATAAAGTAAAATAGAATAGAATAATTATTAATTGCATCAAAGTGCTCTACAAAAGACTGTGGGGTAGATCTCAACGGTAAATCTATAACATTTAGCATTTAAAAAATTTAATCTAATGTCAATATCAACCCAATATAGGAGTAAATATGTAGGCATAAATGTTTAACGTTTAACATAACTAGCAATTGCACCATATGTTGCAAAAGAAATGTTGTAAGGAAATATAATAGGAAAGAGTAGCCTAGAAGAAATAAGTTGTTGCAGAGAAGGAACCATCATGGAGGAATGAAAAAAAAAATTTTCTTCCATGGAAGTAGGTAGTGAAGGTTTCAAATATATTGATGATAAGGGTTATCAACCAGAAAAAAATGTTATAGATATTGAAATAGACAATTGCAGGTGAAAAAATATATGTAAACAACATAATCTGTTCACATATATAAAAAAATTGTTATAGATACTGAAATAGGAAATTGGGGGTGAAAATCCTTTGGTGATTAATAATCCTCCTAAACAAGCATGAAATGAGCATGCAACTCAAATAACATATTTTAAATACATTCAAGTACAATTTATCTAGCATAGATGTAGATAAAGAGAATTTTTATTAACAAAAATATATTATACTCGAAGTTCATCTATGTTACATGAATTACTCAAAATCCTTAATGATATATTCAAAGTTCTTCCACAATAATAATCAAGTATATAAAGAAGCCATCATCACTCAGTCACCATATAGGTAACACCTTGGAGAAATATGTTAGAATTGTATATACAATAGCTTATAAAAAGGATATAAAAATCTGTTATAAGAAATTCAATTGCTACATGAACTACTCACCATATAGGTAACTTCTAGGGGAAAAATTTTAGAACTGTATAAACAATAGCTTATAGAAAGGATATAAAAATCTCTTCTAAGCAATGCAACAAGAACTACTCACACTCCTTAATGATATACTCAAATTTCTTCCACGATACTAATAAAGTGTCTAAAGAAGCCATCATCACTTCCAAAATCACATATTTAAACATACAAGTTGTAAAAAATGAATTTGTTTCATAAATTCTAATAGAATCATGTGCTTAGATCTAAGATAGATTTCTTAAACTGCTCTTCTTTATTGAAAACATACTAAAATGATATGATATAGATGAAGAGAAATAATTTAAAAACTTCTTGGCACAATTGTAAAATTCTTGGCACAATTGTTACATAATAATTTGATGCACAATTATTTTCTATCTTCAAAATCTAAGGTTGTTTTGGTGCAGTTCCTCCATATTTAATCTTGATCATTACAATTAAGTAATCAAAAGCAAATTTAGTGTTATTTAAGAAATGAGAATTATGAAAATTCATCATTATTACTTAAGATAAATCATGTCCTATGAAATAATTTGGAGATTTAAAAAATATCACATATTTTAATAAAATTCATCCTTAATGATATACTCAAAGTTCTTCCACAATACTAATCAAGTGTCTAAAGAAGCCATCATCACTTCCAAAATCACATATTTAAACATACAAGTTGTAAAAAATGAATATGTTTCATAAATTTTAATAGAATCATGTGCTTAGATCTAAGATAGTATTATTAAACTCCTCTTCTTGATTGAAAAAATACTAAACTGATGAGAGATAGAAGAAGGGAAATAATTAAAAACTTATTGGCATAATTGTTACACAATAATTTGATGCACAATGATTTTCTACCTTCAAAATCTAAGGTTGTTTTGGTGCAGTCCCTCCATATTTAATCTTGATCATTACAATTAAGTAATTAAAAGTAAATTTCGTGTTATTTAAGAAATGAGAATTATGAAAAATCATCATTATTGCACAAGATAAATCATTTCCTATGAAATAATTTGGAAATTTAAAAAAGATCACATATTTTAAAAAATTTCATTATTAATTTAATTTTTTGTATATTAAGAAATAATACTCAAGAATAATAAAACAACTATAACATAAATATTATATAACAAAAAAACCATGTATTTTTGGAATAATAAATAGTTGTAACAAAAATAATATAGAACAAGAAAAACTATGTAAATTTGGACGTATGAAAATTTAGATACATTTTACTAAGTAAAATTTTAAAAGAATAATGGCTATAAAAATTTAAAAATAGTTATATTAATTATAATTGGTTTAGATCTATATTATTTATCATAGGGATCAATTCTCTTTTTACTCTAAAAGAAGTTTGCATATAAAGACATATGATCCCTCTTCACTCTTAGTATATCAGAGTTAAGATTGATCTAAGCCATCTTAATTTCCCTCTTTAAATAAACTACATTCTACATCAATACCATGGGTCAATAACGTGGGTCAATACCATGGGTTGTTTTTGTAGTTTATTATTATTTTATTTTTTATTGTATTTTGACCTAGTTCAAATGTTATTACATTATGTCAATCTTTTTATTTAATTTACTTTTATTTTTATTTTTGTGTAATTTTAAATAGTAAAAATGTTTAATTGAGGTTAAAACCTAAAAAATTATTAATAACAACATTTTAACTTAAAAGTCAACAAAATTTAAATTAAATCTAACTTATTAAAAACAAAAGAAAAAAAACTAACATTATAAAAAACATATAAAAAACTATTTACTTGTGAATCTATGGCATAAAACATTTCAATCATCTAACATTCGATCCAATGAACATTATATGTTGGCTAAATTTGAAAAGAAATAAACCTTAAAAGTAATAAATGAAAAGTTAAAATTAATACAAAGCCGAATGCATGTAAAACATTTAATTTTTTCCTTAATTAATAATACAAATTTAAAGGTAAAGTCAGTTTATTATATTTTAATTTTTTTTTAACTGTGAATAGGCTTTGCTACCATACCATGGGCCAATACCATGGCGTATCAATACCACATGCCCAAAAACCATAACTTATTTCTTAATCAAAGTACTTCACAAAAATACGATACCTTTCATAGCCATGGATATTCACTCCCACTTTACCATGGATATTATTAACATGTAAATACGCTTTGTTATCATACCATGGACCAATACCATGGATTATCAACAACACATGCCTAAAAACCAACAATTATTTTAGAATAAAAATATTTTATTTCAATTAATTTTATAACATTTTTTTAAATAAATTTAAATGGAAAAAAATTATCATTAATTTTAAGACATATCTAAACCCTCTATCCTCACAAATACCACACTCCTAGAAATTAAATCAAGATTTCAATAAAATTTAAAATGAGAATACCTTATATATAAAGATGTGAAATATATATGCATGATTATTTTAATTTTATCATTATTTTATTTTATTTTATATGATTGATCCAATATATAGGCTTACTATTTTACAACTAATGGAGATTTTTTAATTTAGATAATTTAGATTAAACAAAATATCATGGAATCAAATTTAAGAGAGAGAGGCACAGGGGGTGGGGGGGGGGGGGTGGGGAAGGTGTGTGTGAGAGTTCTAGGGCAAAGAAAGAGAGTGATTGGGTAGAGAGAGGGAGTGACAAGAGATAGATGGGGAGAAAGTGAAAGAGGGAGGAGGAGATAGAGAAAAGAGGAGAGGAGAGAGATAGGGAGAGAAGGGGAAGAGAGAGAGATGGAAACACAAAGATGGAGGGAAGAGAAAGAGGGAGAATCAAAGATGGAGGGAAGTGAGAGAAGGAGAGAGGGAGGGAGATAGTGACATAGTTAGAGAGAAGAGAGAGAGAGAGTGATGGGGGGCAAGAGACAAAGGGAGGTGAGAGAGAATGAGAAAGAGAGGAAGGAAAAGAGAGATGACTTGAGAGAGACAGAGAGAGACAGAGAGAGAGAGAGAGATTTGGAGTGGGGGAGAGAGGGAGTAATATGTGATTAGGAGCTCAAACCTATGCTCAAAAATGAAAGTTTTTGGAATGGTGTGGAACATGAATGACCACATATATTTCATCGTTATGAATATAAACAACGCATTTCGTGGAAAAAAAACACCCTATTCTCATAGAAAGGTGTTGTGTCTTTTTTTTCAAACATGAAAAAAAAAAAATGTAAGATAGTTGGCAAGTTGACTAGTCAAAGGAATATGTCTTGAATGAATCAGGTGGTTCCAAGTGGCACAATTTCAGTGGCTCTTTCGTGGCACGATTTGATTGGGTTAAGCATGGAAAAACACATGTTGCCACATGGCCTAGCCAGGGGTTGCGATGTTTTATCCCAGGGCCCACCAAAAATCATGTTATTGTCCGAGCAGAGTGCGCTAGGGTGAAACTCACAACGTAATTTGAAAAAACGCTGAACACTACCACTAAGCCACACCATTTTTTCTTAACCATGTGATTTAAAATGAATATTTAAGGTTTATGTTTCCATCAGTTGGGGGTGGAGGGTGCTAGCCCCCACGTTATATAAATTGCATGTAAACATGGTTAGATACTTAACGCGTTGCGAAGACGCCGCAAAGACTGCCTGTCTAACCTTCAATGTGATGACCACTACTCTAACCGCCATTAGTTAGTTAAGCACCCAACACATTTTTTTATATTAAAAAAATATAACTCATGATACCATTATATTTGATATTTATAACTTAAGGGACTAGTGGAAAAATTAACTCTGCGATAATTTCACCTGGAATTCAGAGAAATTTTCGTCTAGTTAACCAAAGTAAGGGCATAATTGTTGGGCCAATATGGAGTTTTTGGAAAATTGTGGAGTGGTTAGTAGGAAAACTAGGGAGCCTCATAACTTCTGTAGTGTTTTACGAATTTCGGATTAGAAAGAAGCTCGACATGCATTTTTTTTGCATTATGGAGCCATTGGAGTAGGTTTTAGAGCTGTTTGAGCATTGTAAATGTCTAAAATCATGCTTTTGAGTATAATAGAAGAGGGTGAATGGACGTTGGACCAAGGAGACATAGCCTAGGCGGGTTGAACTCCATCATGTGCTATTTTGATACTGTTTTGGTGATGTTCATGTCTGCTATATGGTGTTGTTCACGGTTTTGTTAATCTTAATTTATTCAAGAAATTTACATAAAACTCATAAAAACTCATGGTTAAAGTTACAATTTACTCCATAAATCCTCAATAACTTTAACATATTATGAAGATGAATTTAGCACAACAAAAAAAAAATTCCTATTCACATCAAAGCCAAGAAGGTCATAGAACATAGAAAAAACCATGAGTTTCATAGAACAAATCCAATTCATACATCAAACAGTTCAATATCCACTTGAAAAGAGTGAAGGAAAGTACAAAGCAAGGCATGAAAAGCATCGTGTAGATCACAAGTTCTAAGATCGTGAAAATTTTTGGCTTCACATTAGCAAAGAGAGGATTCAAGGTGAAGGTAAAATACTGAAGCCAATCTGTTATGGTCCATTTAGAATTTTGGAAAATATTTGTGATGGTTTCTTCAATTTAGATTGCCTTCATACATGGAAAGTGAGTTTGTTGTTAATGCTCAAAACGTAAGGTTGTATGAGAGTCATTTTATTGAAGATCAAGGAGAACATGTTTATATTTATTTAATTGAGTATTTTTCTCTTGAAAACCTTGATGAGCTTTAGCAAGACAACATTCTTAAGAACATAACAAGGACATCAAAAAGAGGGAGTGTAGACTACATTTGTGTGGGGCTCAAAGGGAAAAATCCAAGCAAGTCCAAATGGCTCCATATTGGAAAGGTGAGGGAATTCTACCATAATCTGCTAAGCAAATGAAAGTGATATTTTTTGGTCTAAAAGTTTCCAGGGGGGAGGAGTGATGAGGTGCTCAAAATTACCCAAATTAGGTGGTACCAAGTGGTGCAATTTCAATGGTTCTGTCATCACGTGTTTTGATTGGGTTAAGGATGGCCAAGCATATGATGCCATGTGGCTTATCTAGGGACCTCCATGTGGTAGCCCGGGGGCCACCAAAATACATGTTATAGTATGAGAATAGGGGGTTGGTGTCAAACCCACGACCTCCTTTGAAACAATTCCAAGCACTACCACTAAGTCACACCATTCGTTCTTAACCATATGGTTTAAAAAAAATATTTAAGGTTTAATTTTCCAGCAGTTGGGGGTGGACGGAGCTAGCCTGGAGGGTTAACCTCCACTTTATATAAATTGTATGTGACCATAATTGGAGACTAAGGGTGTTGTGGAGTTGACACAAATACCAGTGACATAATTGCCAATGTGACCACCACTACTCTAACCGTCGGTGGTTAGTAAACCTCCTGACACACACACACACACACACACACACACACACACATATATATAATGCACCATACCATTATATTTGATTTTTCAGACATAAAGGATTAGTGTACAAATTAACTGTCGAACAATTCCGCCCAGAATTATAGGAATTTTTTTCCTAGTTAGCGAAAGTAAGGGTGAAATTGTAGGACTAGTCTAGATTTTGGGGAAATTGTGGAGTGGTTAGCAGGAAAAATAGGGAGGATCATAACTTCTCCATTTTTTGACCAATTTCCGATCAGAAAGAGGCTAGACAAACATTTTTGGGCATTATGGTTTCATTGGAGGAGGTTTCAGAGTTGTTTGAGCATTGTAAATGTATGTAATCAGAATTTTTAGTATGATAGAATATGGCCAAGCCATTATAAGCTAGACCAAGGAGATGTATCCTAAGCGGGGTGAAGTCCTACATCATGTGTTTTTGTGATGATGTTTGGGTGATGCTCATTTTTTTATATGTTGTTGTTCAGTGTTTTGTTAATGTTAATTTATTCATGAAATTTACATAAAACACATAAAAACTCATGGTCAAACTTGCAATTTACTCAATAAATCCTCAATCACTTTAGCACATTCTTGATATGAATTTATCACAACGCAACTAATTTTCCCATTGAGATCAAGTTTGGTATCAAAGCTTAGGTTCTCTTTGTGCAAGAAGGATTTAACTGTTTGCAAGTGAAAGTTATTCTTACAAGGTTGAAGCTCACGAGAGGAGAAGGAAGGCTTGAGGGTGCATGATCTCAAGTTGGGACAAGGCACAGGAGAGAAATATTTCCACAATCTTCAGCAGAAATTCCACCTCTAGTTGTAGTAGAAGCTTTAGTAAACATGGCTCATGAAGGAGGAATTGATAACATGCTAGATGATTATAGAGATTTCAAGAAGGATTTATTTGACATGAAAGATAAGGTGAAATTCCTCTATGAAGAAATTAATTCAAGGTTCTTAGGGTGAAGGCTCCAAGACTCCAAAGGGAAGAGGTTCTTGAAGAGTAGGAGGTAATTGAAATGGTGATAAACCACCAAATACTCCACCATCATCCTCACCACCATCTTCACCTTCATCTTCATTCTCTTCCACTACTACAACCCTTACCGATACTCATCAACATACCTAAAAAGGAATTCGTAAAACACCGATGTTAAAACTTGATATTAAATTTGAGATGCTTATGTATAATGGTGATGTGAATGTAGAGAAGCTTTACAACTGGGTCCGCTAGTTGTAGCTCTAATGCAGGATTCTGATGATACAAACATTTAGCTAGATTCATTGAGACTGGAGGGTGAAAAAATAGCATGGTGGGAAGCCAAGACACAAGATGAGAATAGAAAAGTTAAGATCTCAATCTCTTGGTCTTATTTCATTGTTGCAACCAAAAGAAAATTTTCCCCTCTAGCATATATGTAGAAATCCATCATGAATTTCTAGAACTTTAGACAGATTAAGGGTCAAAATGTCCAAGATTACACCAAAGAATTTATAATAACGTCCCTTGTGTTAGTTGTTTATTTTCAATCACAAGACACATTATTGAAGTATATAGGGGTTTTAAATAGCTACCTAAGGCATACTATCCTTATGTTCATTTGCATTAGTCTAGATGAGGTTTGTGTGCAAGCCACTCACCTTAAGGCAAGAGGGAAAAATATTACAAAATAGGGGAAAAAGAAGCTATTTAAGGGTGGAAGGAAAGAAAATGGTTTGAAAGGAAAAGGAAATAAAAATGCAACCGTTAAAAAGGAAGGAGAGAAAATAACATGCAAAGGTTGTTCCAAACAGGGTCATGGTGAGGAAAATTGCTAGAAGCTTCATCCAGAGATGAGGCCCAAGAATTCAACAACAAGAGGAAACAAAAAATGGCTGAAACCACTCAATGAGATTTTAGATCTGATTCGGGTGATGAAAATAAAATTAGAGCCATGGGTATGAAAGGAAAAAAATCTATTTCTACCACTAGTTCATCAAATTGTCAAACTAGTACTCCAAATGAAGAAACAAAAATTAAATTATTCCATCTTACGGTTCTAGCAAAACATACAAAATCGACAAACTATTTGATAGTGGGTCTCAAGACAATTTTATATCTGAAGACTTAGTCAAGACACATAATCTTGAAACCATTCCACATCCCAAACCATATCCATTGGGTTGGATATGCAAGAACACAAATTTACAAGTTACAAGAACTTGTATTCTTTGGTTTTCAATCACAAAAAACTTCACTCACAAAGTTGAATTAGATGTTGTACCACTTGATATTTCCGGAAATTTTTTGGGTAGTCCTTACCTGTATGACATAAAAGGTATCTTCTATCACCATGAAAAAAGGTACCACTTGTTGAAAGTGTTTAGAATTTCGAGGGTTGGGGATTAATTCAAAGTTTCATCTTGATAATTACTTGTGTGATTACTTCAGTTACTTATGTATTCCCTTATTTATCTTATTTAGTATTTAAACAAGTCAGTTATCAAAATACATGAGACACAAGAATCCAGCTCCTAGAGCCATGGAAAAATATCTCCCTCTTGGAGAGGAAAACCCATAAGGAATTATTCTTATAGATATTCAATTGACAGGTACCATGACATAGGACCATGACCTTAATATTCCTCCAAGACATTGTCTCTGCTCCACTAGGATTCAGATGACGATCTTCTTTTCTGCATTGCTCTACACCACCACTAGGAAAACTCGGTTCATAGTCTTTAGACAATATGCTTCCTTAACCTTTTATTCATACCTCTTTATCTCCAAGTCTTTGATCCTTAGCTTGATATAGTGATATTTCCCATTAGTCCTTTTTCAAAGATATACTAAGCAAACTTCTCTCAAAATAGTAGAACTTTAGTCCTTCCCTTTCCTAGTGGATCACCCTTTAAAATTTGCATTAGAATAGACCTTTGATTCACTCTTGATCACATAAATGTTTCTCCTTGATGTAATCTTAGGTAGTCCTCAGATGACCTTAGAGTATATAGCCCAGAGACATATATAAGACTTACTTTCCTTCCTTGATATGGCACCTCTCTTTGCACCATAGTGTTGGACGGATAAATCGTTCTTGCGGACAAGACCGATCTCCCTAGTACTATATCAGGTTCTTCTTGTTACATCAGATTCTTCTACGTCGGGGGGCGTTTCACCTGTTTCTACAGAACCCCCTCCAAGTACTGAGGTCTTTTCCTTTGATTGGAATAGACTGACAGAACTTTGTCTTCCTTCCTCTATCCGTTTCCAAATCATTGGGAAGTTTGGTGGTATGGACATACACCACACACAAGTAGATGAGGGTTCTTCTATTAGTATTTTATTCTCAACTTTTTTGAAAGCTTTGGGTTTCCCTCAGCTTGTGCCTATTACGCAAAATATGAAAGCTTTTAACAGAACCATTAGTGAAAATTTAGGTATCCTTCCTAATTTTTCTATTACTTTGGAAGGTAAAACTGTCTGTATTGATCTTATGGTAGTTTGAGACCCCTTGGATTTCAATTTACTCCTTGGGCAAGACTATGTCTATGCAATGAAAGTTGTAGTGTCGACACTCTTTCGCGTGATGTCTTTCCCTCACAATGGGAATATTGTGACTGTAGACCAACTTTCGTTCCCTATTCTTGATTCAACTACCAATAATATAACATCCCTGAATGTTCCTCATATGCAAGTGGTATCTACCCCGCCACGGGTTAATTATGTGGCAACTAGTCCCATGTTTTCAGTTACCAATGTAGGCGAGCCTCTCACTGTTTGCTTGTCTTCCTTTGACTTAGATCCGGTAATTGACATGGAAAACTCTATGGGATTATTTGAACGCGATGTTCTTATCCCTTTTGAGTCCCTTGACATGTGTTCCTTCCAGAGAACTATTCTTCCTTCTGATGAAGACCTCTTGGAAGCCATGATCAAGGTGTGTCCATTAACATGTCTTTCTTCTAGTTGGAAGCCATGATCATGATGTGAGGATAGTTCCTTTTAATGTGTCAACCTCGTTAAAAAATGAATTAGTGGTGTGAGGATAGTTCCTTTTACTGTGTCAACCTCATTAAAAAATGAATCAATGGTGTGAGGATAGTTCCGTTTACTATGTCAACCTCGTTAAAAAATGAATCAGTGCGTGACGAGGATAGTTCATTTTACTGTGTCAACCTCGTTAAAAATGAATCAGTGGATCCAAGGATAGTTCCTTTTACTATGTCAACCTTGTTAAAAAATGAATCAGTGAGTGTGAGGATAGTTCCTTTTACTGTGTCAAACTCATTAAAAAAATGAATCAGTTTTTCGAGAGCATAGTTCCTTTTCTTGTGTCAAGCTTGTTTAAAAAATGAAACAAGCTTCCATGAGGACTGTTATTTTCTTGTGTCAACCTTGTTAAAAAATGAATCAGTTAGTCAGAGGATAGTTCCTGTTACTGAGTCAACCTCATTAAAACATGAATCAGGTATGAGGATGGTTCCTGTTACTGAGTCAACCTTGTTAAAAAATGAATAAGGTATGAGGACAGTTCTTTTCCTGTGTCAACCTCGTTAAAAAATGAATCATTTGGTCAGAGGATAGTTCCTGTTACTGAGTCAACCTCGTTAAAAAATGAATCAGGTATGAGGACAGTTCTTTTTCTTTTTCAACCTCATTAAAAAATGAATCAGTAGGTAGATTGTAGAGAGTATATTGATAGATTAGACATAAGTAGTTTATGAGGATGGTTCTTGTTACTGAGTCAACCTCGTAAAAAAATGAATCAGGTACAAGGAAAGTTCTTTTACTATGTCAAACTCGTTAAAAAATGAATCAGTGGCTGCTGAGGATAGTTCCTTTTACTGTGTCAACCTCGTTAAAAAATGAATCAGTTTGACAGGAAAGTTCCTTTTACTGTGTCAACCTCGTTAAAAAATGAATCATTTTGAGAGGAAAGTTCCTTTTACTGTGTCAACCTCGTTAAAAAATGAAACGTGTAGGTGAGGATTGTTCCTGTTACTTTGTCAACCTCGTTTAAAAAATGAAACAAGTTTCCATCAGCATAATTTTTTCCTGTGTCAAGCTCGTTAAAAATGAAACAAATCATCCCCTAATTGAGTCAAGTCTTTGACTAGATCTCGTAAATGTTAGGTCATATATTTAAGTTAGTTATTTCAGTTTTTTGCATAATTTTCTTACAGTTTTAGGTTAGGTCTTTCATATGATCTCGTAAATAAACCTTCATTCCATCCAGCTATTAATTACTAGCAGTGTACTTAGTTGAATGAAATGAAGATGGGGGGCATGCGCTCTAGCAGTTACGCTTAGGGGGCATCAAGCACAGTTTTCTCTCTATTTCAAGCTTGTGTAAAAATGAAACCACTCTGAAGCATAGATTTTCTCTATTTCAATCTTTTGTAAAAATGAAACCTATCTTGAGTCAATTTCGGTTATTATTTTCAAGACTCGTTAAACTCATGAAAATCCCAAGATTATTTTGCTATCTTTCATTCTCGTAAAACACATGAAAATGCCGAGTTCTTTCCGTCTTTTCCTGCTCGTAAATTAAATTGAAAGTCGGCCACATGAGTACATTTTTATCCCTTTTTCGAACTCATTAAAACTTACGAAAAAGTGAAAACCATGAGTACATTTTTATCCCTTTTTTGAACTCGTTAAAATTTATAGGAAAAACGATCCTACTGAGTATACTTTTATCACTTTTTCGGACTCTTGAAAATTACGAAAAAGCGAAAACATTGGAGTTCTCTTTTAAGCCCTTTTTAGACTCTCTAAACATGAAAATATTGCCGAGCACTTGATTATTCAAACTCGTTAAAATAAATGAATAATCATCCCTTTAGTATAATTTTACCCCTTTTACGGACTGAAATGGAATATTTACGAAAAAGGTATACGTTGACTAATTACGGTCAATAGAGTTCTCTCCCACATTATTTTATCCTTTTTCGGGCTCAGGAGACTAAATTTAAGAAAAATTACACCCATGGATTTTTCTTAAGTATTTTCTTCTGACTCCCTAAAATTGAAAAACATCGAGTTTCTCCTATACTGAACTCGTTGAAATTTAACAGTAAAGGACTTGTTCAATTTTAAACAGGAATGAACCACTCCTTCCTAGGGTTTGAATCTTAAACTAATTTGGACTCATCCGAAGGATGAGCTTATAAACAAGAAAATGTTATCCTCCTCAAGATTGTCAAAAATAAAGAGGTACTTGCCAGAAATGGTGGGGGAAAAGAGAGAAAAAAGGGCTGGTTTGTTGTATTTTGATTTTTCAAAAATCTAGTTAACCACTCTTGAACATGAAACTTTCAATCACCTGGGTTGGGAAATCCTTTGCCTAACAATAAATCAAACCTCATTTGAAAGTCTTCATCTGGTTTCTGGGTGTTAGCTTTGGGTTAATTTTCACCAAACCATCTACTGTGTCGTTATGTGTTCAAGAGGACAGTTCAAATAAACCATTCATCTGCAAAATATCTGTCATCCATTTTGACCATCCCTGTGTCATTCCTTGCCAATATATTTTCAAAACTTGATCTATGATTTCGTGTTGTGGGCTTGCCTACAACAGATCTCTTTCTATCAACAACAACTCATTATCTAGGAAGTTGATCTAGAAATCATCAGTACCTTGAAATCTGCATGCCTCAATGGCAGGTTACTCGCCTTCGACGACAGGTTGCATCATTGACCTTCGATCGAATGATTTCGTGACGTGTTCGACTTCAGCTCATTCATTCACATTTCATGGATTGTAATGAGTACTTTGAGAGCCATTGACATTACTGGTGGTTACTCTCACACTTGTTAACAGTTTACATCATTGACCGGTAATCAAGTGGTTTCTACCATGTTTGACTTCGACATATTCATTCACATGGATAGAATCGTACTAGTTCGAGATGCGGAAATCAAGACCCTGGATCTAGTTTCTACCATCCAGGTTGTGAGGAATTTTGTTACCATTGATACAGTGGACTACTTATAAACAGATGGTTGCGTCCATAATGTGTTCACACATGTCTATACTATGATGTACTCAAAATCATTCTTGTATCAGAACAGTTAAGTAAGTTTTTAGTTAGTTTTGATCTGAGTATGGGAATGCCTACCTCAGTGATGATATGTATATATATATATATATATTGCATTGAATGTTTTTACAAGTTCCGACTGGGGTGTCCACAAGATGATCCTTGAAATGATAAAGTACTACACTCTTCATATATGACAGACTTCAGTTTCATCTATTCTAGACTGTGCACTTTAGGGGGCAATATGTTACACTAAAAATTGTCATCCTGACATTTTTCTATGTGTATGAGCTAATTACTACTCATACTTCCCCCTCTGCAAGTCTAACATATCAGTTCCTCATGTCAAGCCTTGAAAACCATAGAAAAGTTCCTAAAAATCTCCTAAAATTTGGTGCCGCACTTTCTGGCTATCTTGCCTGCTGTCCCGCACCTAATGTTCAGCTCTCTTCCGTACCAGAACGCACTTTATCTGTGTTAAAGGTGCGAACCCATGTGAGATAAAAAAGGCACAAGTAAATTCAAAAAATATCAATTAAAGTAAATTTTGGAAGCTTCCAGAAAATATCTTGCGGTGATAGAACCGCTCTTATGAGGTTCATGTATCCCTTACCTTATGGAGCTAACCCCTTGATGTGAGGATCTTATCCTTTTGAAGGAGAATTCTATCCCTTCATAGTTGGAACAAGAAACCTCTCCTTTTCCACTATAGAAAGAGACATTGCGTAGCCTCAAGGGGAGTTCAATCTTAAGAATATTTTACGTTAAGTGTTGTTGAGATTTAGACTCAGTTGACTAAGAATTTTGTGAGGAGAGATTACATACCTCTATTCATCTTGGTTGGAGGAGTGCAGAGCTTATCAAAGTAGAGAAGACTCCTGCTTCAAACCCCGGGAAGGCCTGTGCAAAATCAAGGCTTAGGTTGTAAGGTTTTCCTTGTTTTGTAATTAATACAAATATACTCATTTTTCTCAATAAGCTGTCTATTCATGGTTTATTTCATAGATTCCTTGATCACTATGATAAGCATGGTTTATGATGATGTCTATACAGGTGCTATGTAATCTTTTTCTTGTTTGTGACTGCAGTTTTACAAGGAAAACTCCTTCAAGTGCACGAGGGACAAAAACGACTTCAAACAAGCGTTGGACATACGATAAGTCTTTTACACCTCCATAGAGTTTTTTGTAGATCATATATGCTTAGAAAAAGATTAGTTTATTTGGTTGTTTATTGCTAGATACTTTTAGTACTAGGGAGATCGGTCCCCAGTGGAGTCGCCAATTTGTTGGAAGGATAAATCGTTCTTGTGGACAAGACTGATCTCCCTAGCACTAAAAGTATCTAACAACAGACATCAAAATAAAATAATCTTTATCTTAGGATATATTATCTACAAAAAGTTCTATATAGGTGTAAAAGACTTACCATATGTCTAGTGCTTGTTTGAAGTCGTTGTTCAAGCATTGGGTAGCCTCAAGGGGAGTTCAAGCTTAAGAATATTTGAGGTTAAGTGCTGTTGAGATTCAGACTCAGTTGACTAAAACTTTTGTGAGGAGAGATTACGTACGTCTATTCGTCTTGGTTGGAGGAGTGAAGAGCTTATCAAAGTAGAGGAGACTCCTGCTTCGGACCCCGGGAAGGCCTGTGCAACATGAAGGCCTAGGTTGTAAGGTTTTCCTTCTTTTGAAATTAATACAAATATAATCATTTTTCTCAATAAGTTGTCTATTCATGGTTTATTTCATAGATTCCTTGATCACTATGATAATCAAGGTTTATGATGATGTCTATACAGGTGCTATGTAATGTTTTGCTTGTTTGTGACTGCAGGTTTATGAGGAAAATTCCTTCAAGTGCACGAGGGACAATGACGACTTCAAACAAGCGCTGGACATACGGTAAGTATTTTACACCTCTATATAGCTTTTTGTAGATAATATATGCTTAGAGAAATATTAGTTTATTTGGTTGTTTGTTGCTAGATACTTTTAGTACTAGGGAGATCGATCCCCAGTGGAGTCATCAATTTGTTGGACGGATAAATCGTTCTTGCGGACAAGACCAATCTCCCTAGTACTAAAAATTATCTAGCAACAAACAACCAAATAAAATAATATTTCTCTAAGCATATATGATCTACAAAAATCTCTATAGAGGTGTAAAATACTTACCGTATGTCCAGCGCTTGTTTTAAGTCGTTGTTGTCCCTCGTGCACTTGAAGGAGTTTTCCTCATAAACCTGCAGTCACAAACAAGAAAAATATTACATAGCAGCTGTATAGACATCATCATAAACCATGCTTATCATACTGATCAAGGAATCTATGAAATAAACCATGAATAGACAACTTATTGAGAAAAATGAGTATATTTGTATTAATTTCAAAAGAAGGAAAACCTTACAACTTAAGCCTTGATGTTGCACAGGCCTTCTCGGGGTCCGAAGGAGGAGTCTCCTCTACTTTGATAAGCTCTGCACTCCTCCAACCAAGACGAATAGAGGTATGTAATCTCTCCTCACGAAAGTCTTACTCAAATGAGTTTGAATCTCAACAGCACTTAACCTCAAATATTCTTAAGCTTGAACTCCCCTTGAGGCTACCTAGTGCCTCTTTTTATAGTGGAAAAGAGGAGGTTTCTTGTTCAAACTATGAAGGGATAGAATCCTCCTTCAAAGGGATAAGCTCCTCACATCAAGGGGTTAGCTCCATAAGGTAAGGGATACATGAACCTCATAAGAGTGGTTCTATCACCGCAAGATATTTTCTAGAAGCTTCCAGAATTTACTTTAATTGAGCTTTTTGGAGTTTACTTGTGCCTTTTTGATCTTACAGGGCTCCGCACCTTTAACATAGATAAAGTGCATTCTAGCATGCAAAAGAGTTGAACATCAGGTGTGGGACCACAGGCAAGATAGCCAGAATGTGCGACACCAATGTTTAGGAGACTTTTTGGAGCTTTTCTATGGTTTTCAAGGCTTTACATGAGGAACTGATATGTTAGACTTTTAGAGGGGGGAGTATGAGTAGTAATTAGCTCATACACATAGCAGAATGTCAGGATGAAAATTTTCAGTGTAACACATAGTTCAATACTTAATTTGTTGGCTTGAATTTCTTGTACGTAATGCAATTCAGACCCTCATCTCCTACTTCATTTCAAAACTAATCTAGACTTTTAACCTTCCTCAAATCTGCAATTCTTCAAGTGTAATCCTCATTGTATCTTCGTGTAATTTGCACCTTTTAAACTCTGTTGAAACCATAGATCAATTTGCAAAATTCTGTCTTTTTCTGCGCATTATATGTAGGGGTATATATAATTATCCCAGTATATTAATAAGCTGACCTGTCAATTTAATATAGGGCTGACTTGATCACAATTTAATAGGCCGACATTAAGGTTCTCTATAGGAGAATTTTAATGTTGATACGAGGTATATTTTTGAGCTTATGTCAGAAGGTCTTGAGGCATATTAGATTCAGTTCACCTTCCATATATATGACCTTTACATTTATGACCAGAAGCCAAATTCCTAAAAGACATCAAGAAGAAGTCCTTTGACTTTTAATAAAGCCTTGCTCCTGAAACCCATGAAGAAAGCATACCAATATATATATATATATATATATATATATATTATCTTTTTCTTATTCATTTACATAAATACATAATTACATATTCAATATGAAGATTGATCCTAGTTACACTTTTCAACACTCCCTCTTAACTATGGAGGTATTCATACAGGTACATGGTTACTTTCAAACTGAATAATATCATAAGAAGAATCAGATTGGTAATCATGTCTGTATAACATTATATCAGCCAACATTTTCCTAGTGCAAGGCCTTGAATAACAACCCCATATCTCAATGGGACAATGGGCTAAAATGATGGCGAGAGACATGGCTTATAGACACCATAGTCATTTTCTCTCCAAGGTACATACTCCACTCAAGTGTTCCCAAAGTATGATCTTCTTAGAATATTATTCTCTTGAGTAGCCAGCCCTCAAATAATATCAGTCCTTGAATACTCTTATCTTGAATTGCCTATCTCATTCTGAAAGAGTATCGAATGCTAGATGATTACCCAATCCTTCATTTTTTCTTCCAAGTGAAGAACAAAATGATGTGTCTATCCATTCTCTCCACATGGCCTTCACTAAGACTTACGGTTGTTAGTCCTGGTCTAGTGCATGACACATGTATTAGAGAATCACATATTTCACTCCCTCTTAGCTCAGGAAGGACATAATTCAAGTTTCTTCCAAGTAAGAAACTTACGACCAGGCTCCCTCTTAAAAAAGATCCTGCAGCAACAATGGTGAGACAACCAGTTGGTCATGAATAATTACTCCCCTCGATGTCATGGATTTCGATATTAAGGAATATTAAAGCTTTGGATTCATAGGGCACATATCATCCATCACTTTCAGTAATGAGTCATGTCAACCATCAGAAATTTATTCATCGGTATTTCTCATCTGGTCCACCATTATGCCATGCTTCTTTCCTTCCAATCATCTCCAAGGATCATACATCCTTTCTCATGATTAGAAGCCCTACACAAATACATCTAGATAAACATATACATATGAACTTTATAAAAAAAAGGTTACCTCAGTGATGATATTTCACCATGACATCTTCCTGTAAGCATTGGCATCATTTATCCAGATTGATACATCTCCTAATGATATGTTTTTTCAAGGGTCTTCTTCTTTACCAGACTTCTATCGGAGTCTACATATCCTCCCAAGAGATATCCTAGTCACATCGTCTTGGCTTCTGGATGATAACTGCCTCTTGACATGGTTACATTTCATGATCTCTTCCTTTCTGCACATTCTTCATTCCCAGTAACTTACAAATTTTTTAGTTCCTCGTTCATATGAAACCACCTTATATCCATGAAGATATATTATCAGTGCACCGAGAGATCCTCCTTCATATATGATACTTCTAAATATAGAAGTCTATTTCCTACAACCATATGACATCATTTCACAGCATCTATTGCTAGCATATAAATATATACATACATCATACCTTTTTCATTTTAGTCATCATGTAGCATTTTTACTAGAATGGAGAGTTTCATTCCCTTGGCTTGCTCCATCAATATGTCATCACATCCCATAATTTTGTAGCATGGAATTCTTGATGAAACCATTCTACCTTATTTTGAATGAGTGAATTCGAAGAGAACTCTATTCGAAAAATATTAGCGCCAATTTTTCATGATGACCCTTAATCTTAATAACTGCCTTCCATCAGTATGATATTAGTGAGGTTTTCCAGGAGTTTTTTTATTGAGAGCTCTCACCATGCTTCGATCATGATGCTATAACATACACTTATTCCTATCATACTATTTTACAACCAACAAAAATCACTTAAATGAGAAGACGATCTCAATCATATTTGAGATCACTTTCTTCTTCTTTCTTAGAGTTCTTTGCATCAAGTTCTTCTCTTAAATTTGAGACATGGGCTTCTACCTTTTTTCCTTTTGTCCTTTCTAAATTTAGGAAAATCTCGTTTAAAATTCCCAGGATCATTACATCCAAAACATTTTTCTTTTTACACATTTATTTTCTTATTTTGAGGACCAAATTTACCCAATCTTCCTTTCTTCCTGGACATGGCAACAAAGGCTTGATTTCCTATACTTCATCTTGCTTTCAATCTGCATTCTTTGATCTTACCTAGAATTTGGAATGGACTGGATTCTTCTCTCCCATATATGCTAGAAGTGGAACCTCTCCATTCTTTTAGTAAATCATTTTGTACCATAGTGAGCATTTCACTTCTACCAACTTCAGTAGTTGATCTCGTATTGTGAAAATCCCCATCAGAAATGGAATTATTCCTTCCTTTGGCATTCCCAATTTGTATGGTTTTTGACTCAAGTATATTATTTCCTTTGTATAACCTCTCGAGAATAGTTCCACCAATTTATTATATATTTCTTTTGAGGATTATTTCTTTGATACATAGGGAATGAGAAAGTATTTTATGGATTCTATAAGAATCCTTTTGGATTTCAGAGGTTGAGTTGTAGTTTCTTCTATGAAGCCCATAGATTCATTTTAAATTAGGTTCATATCTCTTCTTCCATGCATTAAATTTTGATGACCCAACCAATTTTTTACTCTCGATACAATATGTTATTTTGACAAATTTATATAAATTCATAAATTCTTACTTGAGTAAGTGACTTTTGTCTTCAACAACTTCCTTCATGAAGAAGTTAAGAGCTTCTACCGAGATAGAAATCTTCAATCTAGGTGATCTTGGATCATTGATGGTAAAGGATGTCTTCAAAAGATGATGTCCCCTTATACCACTGTATTGAATGAAAATCTTTGATGGAAAATATTATTTTCTTGAAAATTTGATCCTTTGAATGAGATGAAGATCTTTCTCGAAAATAGTTTGAGTGTCTTTCTTGCAAACTTGATTTGAATTTTCACCTAAAATTTTATTTTTTCTTCCTGGAGTGGCTCTTTGTCAAGTAGCCTTTGAGTTTAGCACCTTAGCTCTGAAACCATGTTTGGAATTTGGAGGGTTGGTGATTAATTCAAATTCTCATCTCGGTAATTACTTGTGTGATTACTTGAGTTACTTATGTATTCTCTTCTTTGGATTATTTAGTGCTTTATCAAGTCAATTATCGAATACATGAGACACAAGAATTACGCTCCTAGATCAAGGGAAAATCCTCTCCCTCTTGGAGAGGAAAACCCTTAAGGAATTCTTCTTATATATATTCAATTGACAAGTACCATGACCTACACCCTTGACTTTAGTATGCCTCCAAGAACTTGTCTCTGCTCCACTAAGCTTATTATGATGATCTTCTTTTCAAAACTACTATGCACCACCACTAGGAAAGCTTGGTTCCTAGTTTTTAGACAATATGCTTCCTTAAACTTTTTTTTGTACCTATTTATCTCCAAGTATTTGATCCTTAGATTTCTATAGTGATATTTCCATTTAGTCCTATTTCAAATATAGACTAAGCACACTACTCTCAAAACAATAGACCTTTAGTCCTTCCCTTTCCTAGTAGATCACTCTCCATACATTTCACTAGAAAAAACCTTTCATTCACTCTTGATCACATAAATCTTTCTCCTTGATGTAACCTTCGGTAGTCTTGAGATGACCTCAAAGTATATAACCCATTGATAGATATAAGACTTAATTTCCTTTGCTGATATGACGCATCTCTTCACACCATAGTTCAATACTTAATTTTTTGTCTTGACTTTATTCTACGCACTACAATTCAGACCCTGATATCGTACTTCATTTGAGAACTAATCCGAACTTTTATCCTTCTTAAAATCTGTAATTCTTCAATTGTAATCCTCGTTTTATCTTCCTATAATCCACAACTTTTAAAATCTATTGAAATCACAGAGAAATTCACAAAATTCTGTCTTTTTCTACACAGTATATACAGGGGTATATATAGTTATCCCAGTATATTAATAAGCCGACCTGTCAATTTAATATAGGGCCAACTTGATCACAATTTTATAGGCCGACATTAAGGTTGTCTAGAGGAGAATTTTAACACTGATATGAGGCATCTTTCTTAGCTTATGTCACAAGGTCTTGAGGCATATTATATTGGCTTGACCCTCCATATATATGACCCTTTACATTTATGACCAGAAGATAAATTCCTAATGGACATCAAGAAGAAGTCCTTTGACCTATAATAAAGCCTTTCTCATGAAATGCATGAAGCAAGCATAGAATATATATATATATATATATATATATATATATATATATATATATATATATATATATATATATATATATATATATATATATATGCTTCATTTACATAAATACATAATTACATAGTCAATATGAAGACCGATCCTAGTTACACTTTCCAACAAAAATATGGTGTGGAGTATATTATGAGAGCTCATCGCAAGAAACAAATATTTCATAAGTTAATGCAGGAAAAATGAAAATACTAGAGATTTCAAGAAATAATTTTGTGCTTCTTATAATTAAATCAAAGAATGATGTTGATTATGAAGTATTTCAAGGTTTTGATCCAAAGTTGAAATTTGATATGATTGAAGTGGTTAATAAAAATAATGAGATGTTTCAGGAACCAAAGGAATTACCTCCAAAGAGTGGAATCGAACATCAAATATAGTTTCACCAAGATTGTCCTCTTCCTAACATTGGAATGTATAGGATGTCACTGATGGAGAGTGTTGAAATCAGAAAGCAAATTCAAGAGTTGTTTAACAAAGAGATCATCTGACCAAGTACTTGGCCATGTGGTTCACTTATTGTTTTGAAGTCAAAGAAGGATGGAATGTGGCACATGTGTGTGGACTTCCGTGAATTGAACCAAATTACGGTAACGAACTGTTACCCATTTTCTAGAATTGATGATTTACTAGATCAATTGAAAGGTGAAAATTATTTTACTATGTTGGACTTAAGGAGTGGCTATCCTCAAATTAGAATTGTTGAAGGTGACATAAGGAAGAAAAAATTTAAAACAAATCAAGGATTGTTTGAATGGCTTGTTATTCCTTTTGGTCTTTTCAATGCTCCAACTACCTTTATGCATGTGATAAATGATGTATTGAGGTGATTTCTTGATTAGTTTTCCATAGTCTACTTAAATGGTATCTTTCTTTTCAGTAAATCAGATGATGTACATGTCATGCATGTAACAAAAGTAATTGATGTCTTAAGGAAAGAACATATTTTTTTGAAGATGTGAAAATGTGAATTTGGTAAAACTTCTTTGGTTTGCTTAGGCCATATTGTTGGATGAGGTGAGTTGAAGATATACCCCTCTAAGGTTGAGGTCATTGTGATTTGGCTAACGCCCAAGATAGTCACTGAGGTAAGAATTTTTTTGGGAGCATCCAAATATTGGAGGAATTTTATTTCTAACTTCTCTTCTATCGCAACTCCATTGCATGCATTTAATAGTGTGAAAAATTTGTTCCAGTGGTGAGGAAAGAAAAAAAAATTATGCAACGCTTTGAAAGAGAATATCATTTCATCCCCAATAATTGCACTCCCAGACTTGAGACAACCCTTGGATATTCAAATTGATGCAAGTGACTTGGCATGGGTGAAATCGTTATGTAACATTGTAAGCCCATTTCATTTCATTTCAAGACTTTCAGTGGTGCAATGATTAACTATCCTACTTATGACAAGGTGCTTTATGTGTTGGTTCAACGTGTGAAAAAGTGGAAACAGTACTTGATGGGAAAGGAAACCATCATACACACCGACCACCAACCATTGCAATACTTGCAATCAAAAACTAAGTTAAGCAATAAAGGCACTTTGGATAGATGAGTATTCTACAATGATTCCAATTGGTAATGAGGTATAAAAAAATTATATACAACAAGGTTGTCGATATGCTTTCCAGGCCTATTCTTAGTGCAGATACTTTACTCAAGAATAGTTTTTTTTTGCATGAAAGTTATGTTGAACAATATGCATTTGATAATGAATTTGAAGATGTTTATGCAAACTTGAGTCAAGGAAACCAATTAGAGGAACTAAATTACCATGTAAATAATAACTTGTATAATTTGTGCAAGCTTTGTATTCCATGGGGAGAGAGAGGGAGTGCAATAAGGGAAGCACACACTTCTCTTATTGGTGGACATTTCGGTGTAAGAAAAATAATGTCACATCTTAAAAGGTGTTATTTTTCGCCTCGTCTACTTGAAAGTGTGTCAAGTTTCATTAAATTTTATTCAGTGTGTGCAGTCAGTAAGCCTAGCAATAGGAAGTTAGGATTGTACACACCACTTCCCATACCTTCACTCCCATGGGAGACTGTTTCTATGGATTTTGTAGAAGGTATTCCATTGTGAAAAAGAGGCCATGATCATTTGTATGTAGTTGTGGATAGGTTTAGCGATATGTGTATATTAATTCCACGTAAGAAGAAAATCACAACAAAATAAACTCAACTATTCTTTCAGCATGTTTGTGTTCATTTTGGGTTGCCAACATCCATTATTAATGATCAAATTGTTGGGATTTTTTTGTCAAGATTGTGGGACTTGATGGATACCAAGTTGAAAAAGAGTAGAATGTTTCATCAAAAAATATATGGTCAAACCAAAGTGGTCAATTCAATAGTCATACATCTTCTTTGACGATATTGTAGCAAGCATCCTAAGTTGTGGGATGAACATCTGCATTACATTCAACATGCTTACAACCGTGAAAAATATTCCTCTACACAAACATTTCCATTCGAGGAATGTCTTCAATAATATCCTACGTCACCATTGGATTTCATTTTTGGGAAGGATGTTTCAATTGATGGCCATAGTGACATAGAAAAAGCCAAGAATTTCATAGAACAAATCCAATTGGTACATCAAACAATTCAAGATCGACTTGAAAAGAGCCAAGTAAAGTATAAAGAAAGGCATGAAAAGCACCATGTAGATCACAAGTTCAACATTTTTCACAAATATTTGCTTCACATTAGCAAATAGAGGCTTCAAGGGGAAGGTAAAAAACTAAAACCAATCTGTTATAGTCCTTTCAAAATTTTGGAAAAGATTGGTGACAATGCCTTCAAGTTAGTTTTTCCTTCATTCATGAAAATTTATTCTTTTGTTAATGTTGAGAACTTAAGGTTGTATGAGCCTCATTTAATTGAAGATCAAGGAGAACATGCTCAGATTCCTTCCATTGAGGAATTTTCTCCTGAATACCTTGATGGGGTTCAATAAGACACCATTCTTGACAGTCGAACAAGGGCATCAATATGAGGGAGTGTAGAATACCTTCATGTGGGGCTCAATGGAAAGAATCCAAGAAAGGCTAAATGGATCGAGATTGGGAAGGTGAGGGAATTGTACCCTCATCTGCTAAACAACTGAAAGTGATATTTTGGGGTCCAAAATCTTCCAATGATGAGGAGTGATCAGGTGCTCAAAATTATGCTAAAAAATGAAAGTTGTTGGAATAGTGTGGAACCTAAGCAACTGAATAGATATCATTATTCTGAATCTGGTGCAGCTCGTTTCACGGAAAATTGAAACCGTATGCTCCCATAAACACGTTATGTTCATCTTGTTAAACAAGAATTTTTTTTCCAAAAAAATTGAAGGACAACCTAGTGAGAAATCTATACTACTGACTAGGCATGCCCTGTTGGTTGGTTAACTGGTCAAAGAAGCTTTTCTCTAGTGAATCAAGTTGTTTCAAGTGGCACAATATCAATGGTTTTGTCATGGTGTGATTTGATTTGGTTAAGGGTGGCCAACCATAGCCTGCCATGTTGACCAACTAGGTGCCACCATGTGGAAGCCTGGGGGCAACCAAAAATCATGTTATGGACTAAGAGGAGTGTGCAAGTATCGAACCTACAACCTCCTTTGAAACATCGTCGAGAACTACTAATATTTAAGGTTTAAGATTTTGCTGGTTGGGGGTGGAGAGGGCCAACCCCTACAACTATCCCCCGCGTTATGTCAATTGAAGGCAACCACAATTGGAGAGTTGTCGCACAAACCACCAGCTTAACCGCCAATGTGACCACCAATACTCTAACCACCAGTGATTAGTTAACCGCTCATCATATTTTTTTATATACAAATATATATAACATGCAATACCACTATATTTGATTTTTTGGACTTAAGGCGTCAGTGGAAAAATTAACTATCTTACAATTCCCCCAAAATTCAAGGAAATTATTGCCCAGTTAAGTGAATTATGCGTGAAATTGTAGGACCAGTCAAGATTTCGGGGAAATTATGGAGCGATTAGCGAGAAAACTAGGGAGGCTCATAAATTCTCCAGTTTTTGACCAATTTATTATTAGAAAGAGGCTATACATGAATTTTTGGGCATTATGGAGCCATTGGGGTAGGTTTCAGAGCTATTTCAGCATTATAAATGTATTTAATGACATTTTTTAGTATAACAAAAGAAAGCCAAGCCATTGGAAGCTGGAGGAAATATACGCAGCCTAGGATGGGTGAAATCCTTTGTCATGTGTTGTTGTGGTGTAGTTTTGGTGATGTTCATGTATGTTATATGTTGTTGTGTAGTGTTTTGTTAATGTTAATTTTTTCATAAAATTTACATAAAACACATAAAAAATCATGGTTAAACTTGAAATTTACTCCATAAATCATCAATCACTTTAACATATTCTAAATAATAAATTAGCACAAAAAAACATATTTTTTTCCATTCAAATCAATAAGAGAGAGAGAGAGAGAGAGAGAGAGAGAGAGAGAGAGAGAGAGAGTATGGTTGGGAGGTGAGATAGAGAGAGTGAATAAGAACAAGAAACATAGTTACAATTATAGATATTACATAGTATTATGCAGTCATTGTAGATCCATCTTAATCATGAATCTATCAAATTCTGAGAGCGACCAAATCTCTAGCGGTGCAAACCTTTCCTTAAATTTTTCACTCAAAAAAGAGGTTTTCACCTAGAGAGATTTGATCCCTCTTAGCGCTTCAGAGGTCTGTGGTTAAGATAGATCTAGGTTGGTTAAAAGTTATTAATATTTAAACTATTCTAGATCGATCTTAGCTTGAGATCTGTCAAGAATTAAGAAGGAAAAAATATTTCTAGGTATAATCCTTTCCTCAAATTTTATACTAAAAAAAGAAATTCACAACAAAAAAATTCAACTCTTAAAACTTGATAAATCAAAAATTAAAATAAATCTAGATTATTAATAATATAATATTATTCCTAATCAATAAGAAAACACTTTTTTTTGGACACTTACATCTATTATTATAAACATTAAATCCAATTTAAAAGATAAATAAACCCCATCCTTTACCATTTTGAGCCTGGATTTTTTAAACACATGAGGCTTCGAATTCTCAGGGTTTAGTTGGTGTGTGACAATATTTTCCCCTTGTATCTGGGTTTTGGGGGAGACCAAGGATATTGTCAGCTTAAAAATTAATTTTCAGTATACTTATTTTTAATCACGTATCATATTTATTTATAAATTTTATTCATCTGAATCTATATAATATTTGTTGAGAATTTATAGATGAAAAATATAGGGTTTACATAAAGCCCTAGTAGAATCCATTCATATCATGGTGGGATTGATTGAGTGAAATAAATGGTTTACAAAAAACCCTAGTGTAAATTCTATCATATTACTTACGAAAATTATTAGATACTTTTATTTTTATTTTGACTTTTTTTCCAGGGATCTGTATATGACTAAATGTTGAAGTTTTAAAGTAATGTCTCTTGTTGATTATGTTTGAAAAGTATAAAGGCTTCAACTATTATATATAATTAGTTGTACTTGTTGTCTATGTTGTGAAGGTACATCATATTAGTGAAGAATTCCACAGAAGAAGTATGGTTAGAAGGATGAAGGCCGAGAAATATTCTCTAACGCTGAAGGAAAAAGTTAATCTCCCTACATTAATAGGGAGACTGGATGCAAGTAATCTCCCTGGTTAAGAGGTAGGGCACAACATAGTTTTTTATTGGGGAATATATTCTGGAAGATATGTTGCTACATGAGAAGTGGGAAAAGGTATCTTCTCTCAAATATTCAATTGATAGTCCTACTCGTATTAGTTGAAGAGAAAAATCAAAACATCGCAGGTCTATTTTGATTTGAAAGTGTATTGTTGATTGGGTTTTTTTTTTGTACAGGTAAATATCTCGAACTTGGTTTTATAACCATAATCGTTACCGATCAGTTTGATTAGGAGATTTTTTTGTTAAGCCTTTGTGAGTGAAGCAATACCTAGAAATACATTGGGATGACACTTTGTAGATTTTTGGTATGGAAGGTGGCATAGGGTGGATACGAAGCTAGTTCCCTGGGTTGATGGTTAGTCAGTAATCCTGATGGTACCTATAGGGGTTGAAAGCTTTAGTCCATCTTATTCCCACTTGGATAAATTTCCTTGGTGAGCAATCTAATCCATGGAATTGAGGTGCTTAAATTATTGAAAGACTAGTGGATAGACTTCCCTCATCACAAATATATTCGATGGAATTTATGAGCCTATGAATTATTCATAGTTCACATAGTTGAGATCTTCCCTGAACCTATATATTATGAATACCACCCTAGTGAAGAGGGAGCATTGAATATTGTAACTAGGTTCAGTCTTCATAGATTATATTTGAGTCGGTATTTAATGAACTTGTCAAAATAATAAAGAAAGGAATTTTATATTATTATTAAATGAATTATTAAAGCATGGGTTTCATGCTTTGGCCATATTATATTAGGTCAAAGTCCTCATTGTGGATTTCCAGGGTGTATTCTATGTTTATATATTTATTACAGATTTAAATTGGCCCATTCTGGGATTTTGAATCATGTAATTAGTTTTAGTATTGGGTCAAATATTATTTATGGAGCCTCCACACCAAGTTAGATTTCAAGTGATCAGGTTGGCCTAAAACCTAGGAATTCAAGCCTATATATACTGGGATATCAAACTCGTTTGGAGGACTCACTCACTCACACAGAAATTTAATATCTATTATTGCATAAGGGAATAAGTGTGAAGTCAAGGAGGGGGTAAAAAGAAGTGCGAGTTTGGATAAGCTAAAGGGTTGATGAAAAAAAAAAATAATTTCTATCTCTCTGCCTTATGTGCCCTTCATTCGAATATGGAAGTCCCTCATTATTTTTTTATGCTAGTTGCTGCATGTTGCTGCTGCCAAGAGAAGAATAGGTCAAAATTGATTTTTTTGGCTGCTAGTAGATTGAGAAGTTTTATTAGGTCAAATTCAAACTTCTAGAAGAACGATTGAAGTATTTATCCAAGATCAAAGTTCCAGAAGTAATGTCGATCTTTCAAGGTCGAAGGACGTGTTGCATAGTGTTTTTCCTGATTCTTTTGTTTCTAGGTCTGAAAGGAGGATCAAAAGGAAGGCTGACTTAGTGTGGAGGAAGTGTGATTCAAGGTCTAGAGTCTCAAGAATACTATTTAAGGAAGAATTAATTGTAGGGTTTTATGCTGGAGTGGGGTTTTTCCCTGACTGTTGACCTATATCTGGTGTCCTTGATCTATGTGATTTTGATTTGATATTTGATTGAAGAACTAAGAAGGAGGAGGACAAGAATAATATTATAATAATTAAAGAACATCACAAGTAAATAATCAAGAACAAGAAAACATTTATTCCTTTCATATTTTATAACACTGAAGATTTCCACAAGAGAAATAAGAACAAGTTCCCACTCTTGAAATAAACCTATGCTTTATAGCACACTTGTCCGTGGAAGCTTTGAATTGCAGACACCCTGAGATATATATTCCCTTTTTTTTAAATATTAATTGTTCCAATTCCAAATCAGAATGTTAACACAAAATTTTTGTCTCACTCTTCGAAATATTGGAGAATTTATTGGATTTTTCCTCTAGATAAACATTAAATACAAGGCAAATAATGCATAATTTGACATACACAGTCATAATTTGAAATACCCAAATAACTGGAGGAACCACTATGGGTTACGGTATAAAATCCATCCCAACATATCCCCATCTCCAATTATGAACTTATAACAAGAGATATTAATTTGGAAACAATTTACATACAGAGGAAAGAAGAGGGAATCCTCCACTTTGAGGATACCTTTAGGCTAATAGGTGAGGGAAGCTTACATGCTTATAAGAGGATATGGTACACATTGACATAGAGTATGAGGATCAGGGAATATAATTCACCTAATAAGTTGAGGGCTATATTTGCCAAAACTTCCTGATATAAAAGAAACACCCAACTAATTGGATTCCAATGGATCAGACTCAGTTTATCCCTCCCTTACTATTATGCCTACAATAAGATCAAAGTTAGGAGGAAGAAACAAGGGGATTGAGAGAAATGGAAGAAAATGTAAGATTTCATCTAGTAGGGAAAACTACATCTAGCACCACATGCAATGTGAGACAAACCATTAAAAAAATAAATGAACAGCAATAGAAAAATGAAGACTATTAGGTTTCACAAAGCATGATCAATACTTCCAATAAGGGAATAAGATGGGAATCCCAACTAGGTACAACTTAAGGCACATATAACCTTTCATAGGCACATTTAACCTCTCCTTCTATAACTTAAGATCCATATAACCTTTCATAGAAACAATTTAGCCTTTTTCCCTTGAAGCTAGTCTTAACTTTATTATCTCAATATGTCTGGACCTCATATTTTTATTTGGATTGCTGATAGCAAATATTTGCACTGAGATAAATCCATATTCCTTGATGTATTCTTGAAATACTTTATAGAATATTTTTGGTTATTATTAAAAATTATATGATGCATAGGTTGAAGAATGTCGAATTAAGGAGAAGAGAGAAAAAAAAATAACTTGTCCTTTTTTTCTCTTGTTCCCAAAGGAATGGATCTAGTAAATTTCGCTTGATTTTGACCATCTCTCTTTCTTATTCGACTTATAAAATTTTAACGAAGATCATCATGACCAATTTGAAAAAAATATTGTTGGATGCCATATTAGAGAACCAGGTAGGATTCATGCAATGGACACAAATATTGGATAATATCATTCTTTTCTAGGAAGAAATTCATTTAAGAAAGAAATTATGCAAGCCAAGAATGGTGAAAAAGTTGGATATGGCCAATGCCTTTGATTGAGTACGGAACTCTTTTCTTTTATTAATTTTATAAAAATTGGGTTTATGTAGGGAAATTATAAGGTGGATAAAAGCATGCTTGCACAATAGGTTAACAACCGACCCACTTTTTTTTTTGTTTCCTCTGGAGGGTTAAGGTAGGGCTACCCTTTGTCTCCTCTCCATCTCATCAATATGGCTAAAAGTATTAGTGGGAATTTGGGGAAAGCCAAATAGGAAGAAAATTTGGTGCTATTAAGTATGATACGAAATGTTAAAGGGGTAAATAAATCTAAGTTCTTAGATGGCACTCTCCATTTTGGAGGTGGAGCCAAAATAATAGTCCTCTGATTTAAAAGAATGATAAACACCTACCTTTATCTATCAGGTAGCATGGTCAATAAAAATAAATGATAATTATATAGTTGGAATTATGTTGGAAAAATGTTGGATGAGATATCAAGGATAGTAGAGTTTTCAATCATCACGAAGTGTAATTACTCAAATATTTAGGAATTCCAATTTTAGTAGGAGCATCTAATTTAGATGAATGGGGGGGTAGTCCTGCAAAAAACAAAAAATAGAATGCAAATTTTTATTTTTTTTTGGGTTGTGAGGGGGGACAATGGTTAAATATGGAAGGAAATGGCATCTTAATAAAATCATTGTTGTAATGTATGCAATTTTATATAGGTTCGAGTTTACTTTCCCCCAATGGAGTAATCCATAAAATTGGTCGGAAATTGTGGAAGATTATTTAGAAGGGAGGAAAGAACAGTGATCATAGATTTCATTTAGTGAATTGTAATACCATGTGCCTTCCTAGAAAAATTGGTGGATTAGTGATACAATATCCCAAGATCACGAATCTAGATTTCGATGCGAATATAGTTTAGTGCCTTCTTTCATATTCCCAAGAATGCTAGAAGTTGGCCTTTGTGCACAAATATTTACATAAGAATAGGATCATTAGACCAAAAACAAGTCATGGCTAGACCAAGGTTTTAAAATTTTGAAATTATGTAAACTGGTTGCCTATATTATCATGGACCATTTGGCTTGGCAGGTTGGAAATGGCATGCATATTAGTCTTTGGAAGGATGAAATTCCTTTAGTAAATCTATTGAGTGAGAGTGAAGGAGTAATGTAATTGGTTAAATAGATGGAGGTAGATGGATTAAACAAGATAAATGATATATTTGATGGGATCTCAATGGTTAATGGGTTGGTTGGAACTCTCACAACGTCCCCTCAAATCTTCTAAATCATTGGTCAAAGGTAGTCAAACCACTAACAGGTTTCACCCCAATTGCTACTTGAAGATTGGATCTATGTATATGGATGGGTAGTAAGAAGAATATATACACTTTGAGAGTATGATATGAATTGTTAATTAGAAAAATTATGCACTCGCCTTTAGAGAAAACATGGGGAAGAATTTGGAATAAGGATGGATTCACAAGAATTAATATCTTCTATTCGAATTGGTATTTGAAAAGTTATTGACAACATAAAACCTTAAGAAAATAAATATTCAAGTCTCTTCGTATTTCGGTTTGTCTGAGAAGGCAGAGGAATAAAACCCTAATTTATTTTTACAATTATCCTTCTCTTTCGATATCTACAATTTCACTTTGTACAAGGCCAAAGTTATCACATCCATTCCAAAAAATTGGAAATAAATATTTGAGCAATGGAAACTTAAAATCCCATGGAAGTTGAAATTTGATTCAATAACCATGAGATGTTGCATGGATTTACCAATTCTCTTTTCTAATAAGATTGGATTACTCACAATCAATCTATATTGGATGATTTTCATATAAATTCAATTAGACTGGACTCCAAAGCAACTCAGTTACTCTTTAAGTCAATCTTTTCTTAAGGTTGTGATTAGGGTATCTAGGTCATGTGTTTCCAAGAAAGAAAGCGTGGCTCAATATTGGAAATTTTCCAAATCAAGTTAGTAGCTTAATTCATAAGTAACCTATCAAATCACCACACATTCTCATAATGGAAGTAAACAAATTCCAAAATTGGAGTAGCAGTAAGGGTTTTTTTCTCATTATCTTTTAATGGACTTTGAAAGGTAACCCCAAGGAGACAAGAGAAAGAGGGCATATTTTCACCCCAATGAATACATAGAGACCATATATGATTTTGGATTGGGGCATACTTCTAAAAATCAGTTCGAATTCGTAGAATTATAGCAAGGATTTGAACTTTTAATTTTAAAAAACAAATGACAACTAATGGTTCTCAATGTCTATGGTAGTTATTCAATAGCTGTGAAATATGAACGATAAATAGGAACAAAGTATTTTTCATATATTCCATAGAATAAGGTTGCAAATTTCAATGTTTGAGGTTGTTAATTTCTTCCATGCAAGAGGCACCACAACACAATGGTGGATTCAATCAATGAAAAAGGAGTATCTCTAGATCAAGGAATATTGGCGTAGGATGATATAATCCTAGTTCTTAAACCTATTGTTGAGCCCTAGAATTGCCTTCTCTTTTACAAACCTTCACTTCATTTCATCATTCTTTTATCACTTCATAAGCCTAAAATCAATGAAGAATTATTAGGATTTCTTAAAGGTTACATTAAATTGATTAAAATATTGTATTTTCATGGTTTTTTCTGTTTTAATAATTTTGTGCAAAATAGCTACAGAATACAGATGTTCTGTAGTCGATCACGCATTCCGTAGCTATTTTAGTGTTTAAATGGGTTACAGGTGTTGTCTGAAGGAAAAGCACATATGGGTGAATTCCAGACCTCATCTACATCATTCGTTGCTCTCCACAAATTATGAGTAAAAATCTCCAAGTGGTTATGCACGTGGGAAACCAAAACCAAGAGGTAGACTTCTACCGGGACACGGACTCTACAGATGTCTGCAGAAAAGTACGAGGCCTTAAAAAAAGTTCTAATTTGATTTTAATTGCAAAAGACACTTGTCCCTATATTTTCTCAAGGGAAGTTATGTATTTCCCTTATAAAAATAACTCGAGAGACCAAGATCCAGCTAGCTGGTGGATGTTTTGTTGTTAAGTTTTCCCAAGACTGTAATACGTTGTTTTTGAAGCATTTTCCTTTAATGAAAGAAGTTCAACCTTGATGCATGACCTAAAGTAGTTATAAGGATATTTTTATGCTGATCTGGTGGTAGAGGTCCCCTACTGCCCGAGAAGCTCTGTGCGTTTTGTTTAGATAAGTAATTCTAGCTCTGTTTTGTTCCTAGTTTAGACAATTTTCTGAACTTTGTGTTTTATACTCACTTGTAGTGGATGCTACAGTCAGTATTATTCTTATGAATTGTTCCAAAATATCACTAATATTGAATGAGATATAACTATAGTATTTTAGGAATTAGTTGTATTTTCTGACCTTTACGTTTTATGCACATTTACATTGAATGTTACAGCCAGACTTGTTCTTATAAATTATTCCAAAATATCACTCATATTGAACGAGAAAGGGGTGTAGTATTTCAGATATTAGTTGCATTTTAGTTCAGTTGTAATACTCCGAAGGTTGATTTCATTTTAGTTCAGCTCTTTCACTGTATTTCAAGATTGATAATGGCACTTTGGTTCAATTCTGTCCACTATATTTCAAGTTTCATTAGTTGGTTGTATGCAAGTTTTGTTCTATTAGACTTCAAGGCCTTCATTATTTACAAACTAATCTTGTTATGAACCTCTTCCAATACATCATCATATGAACAGGAATTAGTAATATCAGTCCAAGGCCTTGACTGTTCTGCAATCTCTTGTAACTTCACAAATAGCATTTTTCCCAAAACTATTCCAAAAGATTTCTAACTTCCGAATGAGGCTTAGTAGTGACAATTTGAGTTGCAAAATGGATTAATCTTAGTGTTATTAGTTAATTTAGAGTAGAGTTTCTTACTGTGCTACAAATAATATTTTCCAATTTTGTTCCAATAAACTTCTAACCATAGATGAGATTTTTGTAATATTGTAAGTTGTTGTTTACTTAGGAAAACCTCATCGCATAAAACTTATCATTTTCTCAAGCTATTCCAACATATTTCTAATGAATGAATTGGAATGAGTTCATGTTATGAGTTATTGAGTTCATGTTATGAGTCATTGTCAAGCTTTGCATTCTCCGTTCTTAGGTACCATACATAGTTTAGGGTAGATTTTGCTCTGTTTTTCATCATTTTCCTAATTAGGGACAGAATTTACAATTACACTCTGTTTTGAGTCTAAGGTTTCCTTCTCTTTTCTTTTTGACATAGATTTGATTTCATCTTTTGAACATAGAGTAGCATACTAAGTACTAAAAATACAAAACCCCCAAAAACAATAAGAAAAACACATACAATGAAGTAAGGGAAAGGTCACTTAGGCACATATAGTGCACCACACTTCATCAAAGTTACAAACCCTGGTTGAGAATTAATGGAAGAAATTTAGGAACACTAAATTGACTAGACATTTTGGTGCCATTGTCGGGTAACTGTAACTAGGTAACCTTATTTATTACATCAAAAAAAACAAAACAAAACAAAAACTTCAATCACCTACCACACCCACTATATCACGTGGTGCAGTAAGAGCCACACATCCACATCATGAATTCATATTTTTGCAGGTAGAAGAAGAGGTCACAAAGGAGGTTGAAGAAATGGATGGATATGATGACAATCAGGAAGATCCTTTTGGATTTCCCATTAAAGAAACTGATATCAATGTTCAAATGAAGAACATCCATCCATCTGTACTTCCTAACTTCAAAGGTATGAGATCAGAAGACCCGAAAACCTTTCTTTTTGAATTTGAAATAATTTGTAGATCTTATGGCTACTCATTGCACATGCAAAAATTGAATTTGTTTCCGGAAACATTGAAGGATACAACTCTTAGATGGTTCATGACTTTAGGAACAAATTATATAAGGACATGGGATGATATGAAAAGAGTATTTTTGGAAAAATATAAAGATTATTGCATACACCATGACCTTAGAAATAAAGTCTTTAAGATGAACCAAAAAGATGATGAAAGCCAAGAAGATTTAGTAGAGAGATTTACTTATAATATCAAAAGATCTAAATTGCATAATTTAGGATCAGATGCATTAAAAACTCTCCTACTAAATGCTATAAAGGATGAATGGATTGATCTTCTTAATCTTGTGGGAAAAGGAGATGTCTATCGATTGTCATTTCAAGAAATTTGTGAACTATGCAAGAAAATATCAAGAGGAAAAGAAAAGTGTGTAAGATCCCCTCAAGATCCATTTATTGCAAAAGTAAGTAAGTTAGCATCAGGATTGGTAAGTCAAACTGAACCTAACAATTTGCTAAACATTCTTGGTAATTTAAATGAACAAACTGACATGCTAAGAATGCAAAACAAGCAAAAAGTTTATTCATTTATATTTTACCCTAAATGTAGAAAGAAACATGCTTTGCATGAATGTTCACGTGATAACATTAAAATGTGTAAAATTTGTGCAGGATCACATACTACTGAAGATTTCCCATCGTTACCAGGGTTGAAGGCAATTTACCAAAAGGATAATGGAGCGAATCAAGCACAAGAGAAACTTTCTTATGTAGCTCCAAGAGGATTATGGCAGCCTCATCAACCCAATACGATGCAATATCCTTATTCACAGTATCAAGGTTATGCACAAAAATCTCAAGGTAATTGGAAAACACCCTTGCCTTGGCAACCTTGGGCATCTCAATCCCAACCTCAAAACCAACCTTGGAAACCTTAGCCATCTCAATCCAAACCTCAAAACCAATCTTGGCAACAAATTTGGCAAAGACCCTATAAAGGAAATCCACCATATCCTCAATATTTCCCTCTCTATCCTCAATACCATCATCAATGTTATTCATACCATTCACCTCCACCACAACATCAAAATCACCCTCATTTGACCTCAATTCAACCTTTCCCATTATCATCCACACAAGCACCCCAAAAATTCATTCCCACTCCACTACCTCCACAACCATTTCATATCCCCAACAATAAAACACATCAATCAACTTAAAATTTTGAGGTATTGCAAAATAATTCACTAGATATCATTGAAGAACAACAACCAGAAGAAGAAGACTTAGATAAGGTCCAAGAATCATGGATGTATGTTGATAAAGAGAAGTTATTGGAACTAGAGATTGAAAAGTCTCATGCATGCCTATCACCAGATTTTATGAATGAAGAACACATCTCCGAAGACTTGCATTTCATGATAGAGGAAAGACAAGGAAGACAAGATTACATTGAATCTTTTTTCAAGTCAGTCATCAGATCCCAATTCTCAATTATTCAATATCTTCTGACATCATCTAAATCAAGATAGTTGGCATCTCATATACAGGTACATATCAAAGAGTATCTTTCAAACTTGCATATGAGTTTATCTATCATCTTGTTACAGACATGGTTCCACTGGAAGTGTTCATATACTTGAACAAGATTTTCTTTTTCAAGTAGAGTAGGGCATAAAAAAAAAAGAAAAAAAAAGAAAAAAGAAAAAAGAAAAGAGTAAAGAAAAAAATAAGTCCTATTGTGAAAACTAGCTTGCTGGCACAATTGGACATGAGCTTTGCTTGAAAACCAGGCAACTGGCGAGAAAAGTTCACAATAAGTTCTGCAATTTCATGATGGTTTCAATCTTTCATGGTTCTTCAAATCATTTTCGGTTCTATGCTCGAGTTGGATGATGTGGAATTCCTTAAGGTCCACCTTCCAGTAGATCTTGTCCCATCGACCTAAACACTTTATCTGGGATTAAGATTAGAGATTATTTGGAGTGCCTTGGAGCTTGCATTCATCAATGGAAAGCCTCCTCGTTGATAACAATGAGAATACAACAATGTCCCTTGATTGTCAAATCTTGTAGGCGACTCGACTTCGAAACATTCATTCATCCCTGTCAAGTTGCACTGAGGTACCTTGACACTCATTTACATTATCGGTGAGCTGTCTCGCATTGGTTAACAATTTTCATTATTGATCATTAATCCAATGATTTCTTCCCATGCTCGACTTAGACACATTTATTCGCATGGTAAGAATTGTATGATGAATGTTGGCTTTGATGAAGACTAATGGTTTTATGGAATCAACAAAAACTTGCAGCAGTACATTTTATTAGTTTCTTGTAGCAGCACGCTCATTTTTTTTCAATTCAACAACAGCTGCGGAAAGTGGCAGTTTCTGCAGCTATTGCTGTACCAGCCTATTTTTGTTTTTTGCAACTTTTTCCAGAGGCATTTTTGGCGCAAATATTGCAAGAGATTGGAGCAGAAATTAAAAATTCTGAGCTTCTAGGTTTTCTCAGAATATGATAAATTGAGTAAGAAATGGACAGAACTTGAAAAAAAACAATTTTTAAGGGCATTTCAGATGGGTTTTTAAGGAAGATTTTCATTTTTCAGCATTATGGACAGATTAGGAAAGATTTCAGTATTTTTTCACAGCAGCGCCTTTTCTTCATCAAAATGGAATTCTGAAAGCATGTGGCAGTACAGAAGGTAAAAATACATATTTTCCCTTTTGAATCACTCAATTTTACCTTAAAATGAGTTTGTGGCGTATTTTTTTTGTTGCAACATTGGGCAAAATGAAGGGTGAAACAGGGCAGAAATTGATTTTATCATAACTTTAAAACTGTGCATCCGTTGGTCCTGAAATTTTTATGGTAAATTCATTGAGGAAGGGTGAATAAACATAGAAAATTTCAGAAAATTGCAGTGTGTATTCTTCAAGAAATTGGCCACTTTCACCTACAGCCATTTCTCATTTTTCGGGAGATCCGTGCAACCAATGGCTGAGATTTTTCATCGGAAGATGCATAATAATATTGGTAACAACCTTAGAAAATTTCAAGGAAGTCTGATGTATCATTTGAGATAAATTTCAAAATTCATTTCATTTTACAATTCCACTCCATCCCACTCCACTTTCACTCCATCTCATGCCACTTTCATTCCATTTCACAAGTCATATTCCACTTTCAATCCATTACATTTCACATCCATATTCCATAGCCATACTTAAATTCTTTTTACAGATTGCATGTTGCAACCACATCTTATTCAGCAGATCTGACACAATTGTACAGCCTACAAAGAGATGATGATTACATGAAACTGAAGGATTATGTTTTGAAGACCAACATGCTAAAAGAGGACCAAAGGAACAACATCAAGCACAGCAATTAACAAGGTCAAAATTCTGAGGTAAATTGTGAAAATTATTTTAATAGAAAAAAGTTAAAACATGAAATAGATACAATGTGTATAATCATATGTTTCCTAAACAACCCATCATTCGAATTGATTAACATATCTTGGCCATATCCCTTATCCAACATTCCATAATGATCCTCATTAAAACCTTTATTAATGACTAACAGTCATAATCACAAATGTAACCTACTAGTCCACATCTCCTTAAGATTGTCTCATTCACTTATTTCACCACAAGTTCATCATAAATTCTCCATCAGATCCATAGCCACTTCATTTTCCCTTATAGCTTAATTACCTCCATCCATTCACCTCCATTACACTTTGGAGCCAATCCATCTTTAAGTACAGAGAGGTAATTCTGAGGGTGAAGCATCATTCTACAGCTAATCCATCTTTAGACACAGAGATATAGTTTCAAAAATAAAGGATTAGACTCTGTAGTCAATCTAGCTTCAAGCATGGAAAAATAATTCTGAAAGGAAGATAATCTTCATAGAGGAGGAATGTGGCTAATTGTCATGACAAAACCAGTTAAAGTCAAAGTATTTGGAAGGATATCCACAAGTCAAGAAGCTACTACAACAAGCAGGGAGGTTAAGTTTTATAGAGAAATTTGATGGCTTCCATAAGGAGATTACAAAATCATTTTCCAAATATTTTGATGAAGCAGAAGAAGAAAAATTGACATGGTTATTGAAAATAAACTTGACACTCCACTACAGGAGGAAGACGAGGAACCAATTTCTGAAAAGTTAACAGAGATTAAAAAATATATTAGGGCCAAAATAAGCAGAAAGATAAAGATGGATGATCTAATAGAGGTTTTAGAGCACATGGAATAAAGTTTTGATGAACTTGCATGAGGACATGCAATAGTTTTGCAGTGGGGGTATGTTGAGCCCTAGAATTGCCTTCTCTTTTACAAACCTTCACTTCATTTCATCATTCTTTTATCACTTCATAAGCCTAAAATCAATGAAGAATGATTAGTATTTCTTAAAGGTTACATGCAATTGATTAAAATATTGTATTTTCATGGTTTTTGTTGTTTTAATGATTTTGTGCAAAATAGCTACAGAATACAGACGTTCCGTAGCAGATCACGCATTCCGCAGCTATTTTAGTGTTTAAATGGGTTACAGGTGTCATCTAAAGTAAAATCACATATGGGTGAATTTCAGACCTCATCCACATCATTCATTGCTCTCTAGGAAGTCTGAGTAAAAATATCCAAGTGGTTATGCACGTGGGAAACCAAAACCAAGAAATAGACTTCTACCGGGACACAGACTCTACAGATGTCTGCAGCAACGTACGAGGCCTTCAAAAGAGTTCTAATTTGATTTTAACTGCAAAAGACACTTGTCCCTATATTTTCTCAAGGGCAGTTATGTATTTCCCTTATAAAAATAACTCGAGAGACCAAGATCCAGCTAGCTGGTGGATGTTTTGTTGTTAAGTTTTCCCAAGACTGTAATATGCTGTTTTTGAAGCATTTTCCTGTAATGAAATAAGTTCAACCTTGATGCATGACCTTAAGCAGTTCTAAGGAGAATTGTATGCTTATTTGGTGGTAGAGGGCCCCTACTGCCCGAAAAGCTCTGTGCGTTTTGTTTAGATAAGTAATTCTAGCTCTGTTTTGTTCCTAGTTTAGACAATTTTCTGAACTGTGTGTCTTATACTCACTTGAAGTGGATGCTACAGTCAGCCTTATTCTTACGAATTGTTCCAAAATATCACTAATATTGAATGAGATATAACTGTAGTATTTTAGGAATTAGTTGTATTTTCTAAACTTTATGTTTTATGCACATTTACATTGAATGTTACAACTAGACTTGTTCTTATAAATTATTCCAAAATATCATTCATATTGAACGAGATAGGGTTGTAGTATTTCAGAGATTAGTTGCATTTTAGTTCAGTTGTAATACTTCGGAGGTTGATTGAATTTTATTTTAGCTCTTTCACTGTATTTCAAGATTGACAATGGCACTTTAGTTCAATTCTATCCACTGTATTTCAAGTTTCATTAGTTGGTTGTATGCAAGTTTTGTTCTATTAAACTTCAAGGCATTCATTGTTTAAAAACTACTCTTGTTATGAACCTCTTCCAATACATCACCATATGAACAGGAATTAGTGATATCAGTCCAAGGCCTTGACTGTTCTGCATTCTCTTGTAACTTCACAAATAGCCTTTTTCCCAAAGCTATTCCAAAAGATTTCTAACTTCTGAATGAGGCTTAGTAGTGACAATTTGAGTTGTAGAATGGATTAATGTCAGTGTTATAAGTTAATTTAGAGTATATTTTCTTATTGTGCTACAAATAATCTTTTCCAATTGTGTTCCAACAAACTTCTAACCATGGATGAGATTTTTGTAATATTGTAAGTTGTTGTTTACTTAGGAAAACCTCATTGCATAAAACTTATGATTTTCTCAAGCTATTCCAACATATTTATAATGAATGAATTGGAATGAGTTCATGTTATGAGTTATTGAGTTCATGTTATGAGTTATTGTCAAGATTTGCGTTCTCTGTTCTTAGGTGCCATACATAGTTTAGGGTAGATTGTTACACAACAATTTGTCACCATCCCTACCATTCCCCATCTCGCACACTGGAGGGCTTAATTTGTGACCTATGAACAGTGATATAACTTGAAAATAGTTTCATGGAATTCCCTTGAACATGTAATTTCATCCCCTTGAAGACATCTCCTGTTGAAAAACCCTAAAAACACCTCTTTTTGCATTGGCACGAGTACCCAGTTTAGTACCTGCGCCAATGGGGGAAATCCTTCAAAGAGGGCGCGCCAATTGGCGCTTTGTCCCAGAGTCTCACTCGCGGTAGCCAATTTAAGCTATGTTTTTAAAAAATAAATGGCGGAAGTTTCGTCCTAACCAATTCTTGGACTGCTATCTATCTTGAGTTGGGAGGTTTGGCTACGGATCTCCATAGAGAGGAAGTGGTTTGCCACCTCTCATGGAAGATTCCTTGATGATAGGGCCAATCCCATGATTATAGGGATCCCAAATCCCCTTCCTTCATCTATAAAATCTTGCTCATCCCCATTACAAGCTAGTCCCAGAATCTCCAAGTTCCCAAGAGCTTTCACATCCTTATGCTGCAAGAGCCTTCTTGATTCCGTAAGGCCAAATCCAAGCAAGGAGACTATTTCCAAGTATTCGGAGAGAGAGGCTTGTCCTATCCTTGACAGGATTTATCGAGACATGTTTTGCTGACAACCCGCTAAAGGAGAATTTGGCATCAAAGCTTTGGTTGTATTCTTCTTTTGACTCATTAATGTTAAGCGACTATTGGTTATGGTTCCACTGTTGTTCTTGATCATGTTTATGAGTTATGTCCTCTTCGACTGACATATAGTTGTATATGTTGGATTTTATGCTTGTGTTTGTATTGTTTCTTGCATGTGCAGGTGTCCGATCATGGAGATCACGAGGATTGTGATATGCCAGGGCAAAGGAACGGGAGCACCACCTCTTCTACAAACGACAGCGTTGGATTCCAGGTAAGCCTTCCTCGCAAGTCGGTTTATTTACAATTAGGAACCTGCACTGTAGCGTGTTCAATTGTTGCTAGACCCGATCTGGGCTAGTAGGGATCACCTCTGTCCACAGAGGGGATTTACCTCTTCAACAAATTGGCAACTCCACTGGGGACTCAGCTTGTTGTTTGATTTGTAAGCTATAGACGTAGCCTGAAGTGCAGCTAGTTAGCCTTCAAAATGCTTTTTCTCTGCATTAGCGGAGTAGATCAACGCTGCTTCAGTCCATCTCCAGTTTAGTTTACGGACTGAACAACTTGGAGTATTGTCTTCTCTTCTCGGTAAATTTCTTGGCCTTGCTTGCTTGGTCAGCTCTCTGGGCTTGTTCTTTCTGTGAATTTGGGTCTTTGATAGCTTGAAAATCACTGGTCTGATCTTAGATTGCTTATTTTTTATTTTGGCATAGCAAAATTTACTGGCGCGATTTTTAGCATGACAGTCACGCCAATTGGCACCAGTTGTCCATTTATTACACACGCCAATCTTGATATGGTGCTAGTTTCAGCCTGACATTCGCGCCAGTGCTGGGGACTACTGGGGTTTGCTCTATTTTGAGTTTTCTAAGCTTGATCTGTGTGTTTAGCTTTGCCTCTCTTTGAGCCTAGATTACATGGTTCATTTGAGTCTTGGAGATTCTGCTTGAAGTGGTGAGTCTGGTCTTGGTTGGGAGAAATTATTTGTTTTTTCATTTTCAAGCGTTGGCGGTTGTTGTCAGTTAGCAACCCGCACCAATTGGCCATTGGCACTAGTTGTCAGTGTGCAAGTCGCGCTAGTTGTCAATGTACAAGTCGAGCCAATTTCAGGATGTATGAAAATTGAGACTTTTTCCCTAAATCCTTCACCAGTGTGTCTTTCCCTTCCGGTCTTTTCGCTGTATGAAAATAGATTATATTGCTCATTGTTTGAAATGTCTTCTTCCCATGATTGTTTGATGTAAAAGGGAATGAATGCATTTTTTTGATCTCTTGCTTTGAAATTCCTCTTTGTGATTGATCTCATATGTCTTGTCGCCTTTTGAGGGATTTCGTTACAAAGTGTTTAAAACAATGATTGCATTCTTAATGTTTGTTTACATCTCTTTTGCATTCATCCTTCATTAAGGAGATTTGCGTTCTTTTAGTTTTTGTCTCATAGTTTGCTTTTCGTTTAAATGCATTAGATCACATTGCATTGAAAATTATTTTTTGAGATCCATCATTGAACTTAGATTGCATTGTTTAATGATTGAAAACTATAAATCTCTTTGATTTCATTCTCTTTTATTAAAAGCATGCATTAAGTAGATTCTCATTTCATCGAAAAATGCATTGAGTGCATTCTTATTATTTAAAAAAAAGAAGAGAGGATTTTGCATAGATTACATCGCATTATTCGCATCGCTGAATGTTTGAAATTACTTTTGGATAGTGAAAGTCATATATTTTGGAAAAATTTTCGTTTTAAATGTTGTTGTTTGTTGCATCATTTTTTGAAGCTCTTCCCTTAACTAGATAGCATTCATCGAATTGAAAAGTTTTCTTTTATCATATAGCTACATATAGGATATTGTCATATGACATATGGTAGGGCCTTCAAACCGAAACATAATTGAAGATCAACCATAAAATTTACTCAATTTACACTAAGGCAGCATTGAAATCTAACGAAACACATTTAGAGGTTTAGGCTAGAGACGTGTTCCGGCGTCTTAAAACCTAGTAGCTGTCATTCGCCTCTTGGCTTTAGACAGCGCTAGTACGGACTTGTGCTCCCCGTACTGTCGCGTATATAAAGGGAGACCCCACTAGGTTTCAATCCTTTATCCACAGGTGTAAGGTCCCACCTTACCTACCATAATTATTATAGAGAAATATTATATTAAATCAAAATGTGATATATTTTTATTTTTTATTTTTTTATTTATTTTTTTATTATTATATAGAAGTTATTGGTGTCCTTCACACTACACCCTAAATTCTACCAACTTATCTTCAAAGCTACAAAGTTCAAGGTTTATCAAGATCCAAAAAATACAACCATAATACTTGCTTCTCAAGACTAAAATCACCTTTAAAATATAAATTATTTAGTGGGATGAATAAATGTCAACCTTTATGAACCACAATTTACAATAAACTAATTGTTAATTCCGTTGTAATTAAATGTGTTCAAGAGTGACTAATAACATGCTTATGAATTATTTTCTTAAAAGGATAATTTAAACTATATAGAGTTGCCATCTTATAATTTAGGAATTCATATGTGAGCTGATATTGCAACAAATTACTTACTGCAATTTTGAATTTTCAGCAAGACCCTTTAACTCAATGAGTTATTATACTAGAAATACCTTGATTGCAAATCTTAAATTAACTTAAGCCTTTTGTTTTATGGACGGTTCATAAATGTAATTAGATGCAACCATTGAACATTATGAAAACCAATTTACAAGCATGAAATGTACATCCATTGAGGCATTTCATCAAACACTTACAACCATTATCTCTTTAAGGTGTTTTCACAATAATTAGCTAACATAAATCCAAAGTTGCATGACTTATTTTATTTTTTTGTAAGTAGTGCCAATAATTGAACTTAAGATATTAGTAGACTATCAGCCATATTCATTGTTGAAACTATACCAATGAATATAAATATTTAGAAATTTCAAACATAGCTCACAATGTTGTAAGGTATAGCCATTGAGGAATTTTGACAAATAGTTGGCAGTCATAAAACAAGTTGCCATATGGTTATTTAAATTTTCAAATTATTAACCATTTATACTTTAAAAACAATTTCCAAGTGGTTAGCCTAAATCAGATTCATCACTATAAATTATCAGGCAGTTCCAATATAAAAAGAACCAAACAGCAAGACAAAACAACAGGCGTTTCTACATGCAACAACAAATCTGCAAAACAGAGAAGATTTTGTAATTGATGTCCGAAACCTTGATTTTTCGAATCAAACTTGGGGTGAAATGGCCTATCGGTATGGATACCCCCTGAAGTGGATCGCAACAGGGACGCCCAGAAATGCGATTCTTTAAAACAACAAAATTTTTAGCCTAAATGTTTCATTTATGACTTTTGTCAAACATATGGAATGAAAACTTACAGCTACACCTCTACATGAGGAAAAACAACCCAGAGTTAGGCTACTAATATATGCTCATTTAAATCACACATTTCTAAATCCACCATATGAGTTCTTGAAACATTTTACCACCCACAAGCTAATTCATTTGACATGAGTGACAAGCTTTTTGCACCAATTGCTACAATTTAAAAACACATGGAAGCCCTGAATGCTACAGCCATTAAGGCTTTCTATCAAAATTCTGATAGTAATATTACAACAACTTGAATAACAAACCATTGAAGAATATGAAACATAAGCCATAACTAAAATTTATCTCCAACTTACCTCAAGCATTTGATCTTCCAAACTATACTTTAGTTGCCATTATTTTTGCATTTTCTTTTAAGGTTTGATTATGTAATTCCTCCAAGCATATTTTGGGTACATGTCCATTTTCTTACTTCTGCAAGTTAGCACTTATTCGTGCATAAATAAATTTATAACATTACTCATTCACAGATTTTGTCAAACACTTTGCAAACTATCCTAAAACCATTTATAAAACATGCATCTATTAATTACTTGAAACACAACCATAAATCATGAAATGCTTACCCAAGTCCTTTGGAATTTATTTATTGAAATTACCTTCAACAATATTTGGCTTTCCTTTCTCAAATGCTACAATACCAAGATTAGTACCATAAACTATACCAATAATAACTCCAATATTGAGATCTAAACATCCATACATATAGATTGATCTAGTCTTCATTTTTAAATAATCAATAATATTTTAGATAACATAAGCCTAAACCAAAATTAGATGCTTACAACAATTTAAATGTCTACCTTTTATTTTATGCTAAATCTATACTATAATTTTAGGACAATGGAAATTATACCCGAAGAGATATTCAGCTCCAATCGTTGAGAATATGATCCACCTTCGATCCCTTAACCAACTCATTTGAACCATCCGGTTTTCCACCCAGCCATATCCAGGGAGAACTCCTCCCCCTGGAACCCCCGAGCTGTAAAAGCTCACAACCAGTACCAAAATACATCAATAGAGAGAGAGATGCAAGGAAAACTCATGAAGATAGTTTTCACTTCCTCTAAATACCACTCATGTTCAACCTCAATAGATACTTAGTAGATTAGTAAGAAATTCAGATTTTTTTTTTTGGAAGTAATTGGATACTCTCCATATCTCTCCCTTTCACAATATTCCTCAAGTCTCTTCCACTCTTGGCATTACCCCTTCTCTCCCCCAATTGAGAATACATGAGACTCATATATAGGAGGAGCAACAAATTCATGTCATAAAGGAGGATTAATAATGCATGCATTGTATTCCCTTTAGAGGAGTGTAACTTATGCCATTAAGGAGAGGTATGCATGCCTTATTTAAGGAGAGTGTAACATATGCATTAAAGTGAGTGTAAGAGGAATATGCCATTCCTTGATGAGTGCATAAAAGAGAGTGTAATTTAATATTTAAAATAGAGAGAGTTACATAGAGCCATGAGAGTCATGAAGGAGAGAGGTGTGAAGTGATTGAGGAGATATAATTTCCTTTTAATAATAATATCATAGTCTCATAAAAGATAATAATAATGTTAATAATATTAATAATATTGAGGATTAAGTCGAGATTGAACTATTACAATTGATTAATCATAATTTAAGTGATTTTCCTTCAAGTATACTTGTTTACCCATTGACTGGAGGTGATTTACTATTTTTGGAAAGTCATACTTGAAATGGTAGGCATGAATTTCTATTTTTAGAAAGTCACTCCAAAATTGTTAGGAATTAGATTATTAAGGAAATTCATCTACGAGTTGCCCATGAGTGGTATTTTTCTTCCGGATAATAGGGATTCCACACCCCTATTGTATGCATCTTTGTGCCTTAGTAAATTGAGGACTCCGCGCCCTGATCTACTCTAAAGATCCAAGATTCCACACCTTGATCTTTTTTTTTAAATATTCAGGACTCCGCGCCCTAAAACTTTCATTATAGATTCAAGACTCCGCGTCTTTATATTTCATGGATTTAGGACTCCGCGTCCTAATCCTTTTATCATATATCCAAGACTCCACGTCTTTATATTTCATGGATTTAGGACTCCGCGCCCTAATTTCCATGGCTTCTCATCTATTCTGATTTGAAACTCCGTGTTTCACCTTAAGGTACTGATTGTGAGCTTATACCCATCTGATGGTTCGTTGGTAAGGTCTTCTTCCAAGACCTGCACATATCACAATCTCAATGATCAAATCAATCAAATGAATTTCATAATTAACTTATTCAAATTTTACCAAATATTGTTCATGACTTCCACAGTCATTTTGGTTTTGGAGAAATGACTTCCGCAATCATTTATAACTTGAGCATCCCTATTGGCAATGACCAAGTCCCCTGCCACATCATGCTTAGTACGAGATTATGCACATATAATCATACAAATCATGTATCATCCATAAATCATAATTAACCATATGTTCCACATAACCATGATCGTCCATGGATATGTGTCTCAATTCTAAATCACCATTCACGTCATACACCTATGTCCAAAATAGGATACCAAAAGAGAAAACATCGCTAATATTCTCTTAACCAAAATCAATCCTTGTGGACGCAACCATAGATATTATCATAAGCACACAACAACCAAGTGACCCAAACCAGGTCATAGCATATAAGCATGTACATAAGTCTTTCATAGATAATATTGTATCAAAATCACCATCTCTAAGTGTCATCAAATCTATCTCACTAATAAGGGACACTACAACAGCAGGCCGAGTCTGCCGCCCTATACCCATGATACACCGAACACAGCATTTGGGGAGATTGCCTACACATACGAAAAGTCCTTGGTTGATTTATTTTTCATTATTGAAACCAAGGTGTATATTGCAGCTCACGGTTATTTGATACACCCTTTTGCCTAGTATTCCTGAGGAGTCATTTGATCTTTTCTGACTCCCTAAATTTGAAAAGATCGCCAAGCGCTTTTCCTTTCACGCTTGTGTCAAATCTGAAAGAGATAGAGTCACATTTTTTACTGTTTTTCAACTCTTAAAACATGAAACGGTGAGGTTTCTTATTTTTCAATGTGGTAAAAATTAATCACCCACAATAACACGCCTTGTTAGACTTTGCTTGTTGACCGTTTCATCATGTGTCCTGACTCTTTTTCAGCCCGTGTGTGGTTTTGAGTTTTGATGGAAAATTTTTCAGAGTTTACCAACCAAGGAATCCCCTCAGAAGGGAATACTGGTCATTTTCCTCCTTTTGGGAATGTTGGTGCTCCCTACATGGCAACGTTGTTCCTTCCTGGGTTAACTGTTGGGTTGCCTGTTTGGTTCTTTTCAACCTCTGTGGTCCCGAATATCTTCGCTACTGTTCAATCAGTTCCTCCACCTGAAATACATCATGTTGATTCCAAGGTGGACCTCTCCCCTTCTTCGCCTGTTTCTGCATCCTCCTCTTATACTTCGCCTGGTGAAAGCCTGGATTCGAGTAACCAGGTGGCTAAGAAGAAGAAGAAAAAGAAGACAAAGAAGAAGAAGTCCGATAAAAGACAGGCTAAAGCTACCACTACTATTTATGAAATATATCCTCTTGATATACCTCCCAACCCTCTGCGGAAAGTCAAGTTCCCCTACATGTTGTGCACGAGAGATCATCTTGTTCGAGACTGCCCTGGCATTCCCAAGGTGCTTGAAGCACGGTCCAACAACCGTCCACCATTGCCTTTGACTTCCGAGAGCCAGGTGGGGGGCACGTCTTCAACTGGTGCTGATAAGGCTCCTAAGAAGAAGGGTAAGATCACCAATCCCTATAAGTTGTGTGAAGGGCACCATGCCATTCACCTTTTTCCTTATATGGGTGAAGCCAAGCGAGTGTTGGACAACCCGACTGTTTCCACACCATGCCTCCCATCTAGTTATAAACAAATCTCTTTGAGTCTTCCACCTACTGATGATATGATTGGTCAAAAATCATCTTTGGTAAAGCCCTCTCCCCCAGAAATTCCCATTCAGGAATCCATCCCTGACCAACCATTGGTTGTGGGATCGATTGAGCTGGCCCCGTTTGCGGTGCACCAGGTCTTTTCCATTGAGAGTGGACCCCACATCCCTCAGGTTCTTCTTGTTTCTCCAGATTCCTAGGACTTGGAGAAACATTCTCCTATCCCTATACCTCAAGAAGTGGCTCCTCCCCCTCCCGTGATGGAGGTGTTAAAGGATAATCTTCTTGACTCCGTGATGGAAGTCGTGGAGGATGCTCGTTCTTCCATAACATTAGGGGAAAACCTTCGCAGTTCGATAGTAGCCCCTCCAAGTATTCTGGTCGCTTCCTTTGATTGGAATCGATTTGCAAGATTTCGCCTTCCGTCTTATGTGCCTTTTGAGATCACAGTATAGAATCTTGGTCTGGTCGTACCCAGCACCATTATAAACGAAGGCGCCTCTGTTAGTATTGTATCCTCAACTACCTGGCAAGATTTCTGTTCGCCATCGCTTGCACCTGTTACGTAGAATCTGTTGACTTTTAACAGAAGGACGAGTCAACCATTGGGGATCCTTCCAATGTTACCTATTACTTTGGGAGGTAAAACCGTCCATATGGATGTGATGGTCATTCCAGGCCCCTTGGATTTCAATCTTCTCTTGGGGCACGATTACACCTATGCCATGGGAGCACTCGTCTCCTCCCTTTTTCGTGTGGCCTGTTTTCCACATGAAGGATGGATTGTGACCATTGATCATCTTTTGTTCTTTGCTCCCGATGTGGCAGCTGGCCCGCCATCATCCCTTCCTGGTTTTTATCCACCCGTTGTATCTGCCCCACCGCAAGTCAACTATGTGGCTACCTACCCCGTGCCTGTGCTCAGTGATGATGCCATCGTGCATCAGGTACTGGGGGCATTGGGCCCTGAATTCTAGGATGTTTTCGTTCCATCGGGAGTGGAACTCTTGGAAGCAATGACTTCTTGTTCATTATGATGAGGTCATCGGAGCATAGTTCGTTTTCTTGTGTCAAGCTCCTTAAAAAATGAAACAAGCTGGTCGGAGCGCAGTTTCTTTTCCTATGTCAAGCTCCTTAAAAAATGAAAAAAGGTCATCAGAGCATGGTTCTTTTCTTGTGTCAAGCTCCTTAAAAAATGAAACAAGGGTGTCTGAGGATAGTTATTTTAATGTGTCAACCTCGTTAAAATAATGAAACACACTCTTCTTCAATTCGAGTCTTTGATAAGTTCTCGTAAAATCCGAGTCTAGTCTTTCTCTTGGTCTCGTAACTTGAACCATCACTCCATTTGCCTTTCATATGGATTGAAGCTTGGGGGGCATGTACCTCGAATTGAGTCACCATGCTAGGGGGCATGCTTACTTTCTCAAGCATAGTTTGTTTCCATTTCAAGCTTGTGTAAAAATGAAACCAGTTTCAAGCATAGTTTATCTTTGTTTCAAGCTTCTGTAAAAATGAAACCAACTTCAAGCAAAGTTTCCTGATTTCAAGCTTGTGTAAAAATGAAACCTTTCCCATCTTACCTCTTGTGATTGCCATTTTATTAGCCTATTTTTTCCAGATGAGCCTTGGTCTTCTCATTCCATCGTCACTATCTGCTTGGCCGATCATATGCCTTCACTTGGTTGTTTTACCCGTTCTTGAGGAACCGCTGCGATGAGTGGTCTTGCTAGCCAGCCTCTTGACCTTTATCTTCTTTTGAGAAGTTCCAGCATTACCGGAACTAGTTGCTACCCTTTATACCACTCGTTCCTCCAGGAGGAGTCAACTTTCAGCTCTTTTTTGACTCTCTAAACATGAAAAGATTGCCGAGTCCCTGTCATTTTGATCTCATTAAAGTGGTTATGAAACGAAATCTACCCAGTATACGTTTACCCCTTTTTCTGGTTGGGATAGATTATTTATGAAAAAGGAATACCCTAGCCAATCGTGACTAGGAGGTTTTCTCAGACAGAGTTTTCTACCTTTTCGGATCTGAGAAAATATCTACGAAAAGGGACCGTTGGAGTTTTATTTTCTGTTGTCTTTTCAAACTCTCTAAATATGAAAAGACGTTGAGTTCTCCCTTTGTTAGACTCGTTAAACCCTGATGACATTGGATTCAGTCGAAATGACGTTCTCCTCCTTCCTCCTTCCTAGGGCTCGTTAAATGTCCTAGGATGGATTCGCCCGAAGGGCAGATTTATATGACAAGCATATGGTATCCTCTTCAAGCTTGTGTAAAAATAAAGAGGTACTCACCGAGATGGTGGGGAAAATGGAACCAACATCATTGTCGTGTCGGCAGTATGTTGCTCTTGAACATGGCACTTGTCCGCATTCATGTCGGGTTGGGGACATCTCATCTCGTTTTTCACTTGCCTCCGTGGGTTTGGGTAATCCCTTTTGATCTCTCATCTTCTCTTTGCCTCGTCACTATGATCTCTAATATTTTGATGTCAAATACTACCAAATCCACTGTCGTGCCGCCAATATGTTCAAGAGAAGTTGACCTCTTCAAGTACCAACCTTCCTCTGATTCTCATCTGATCCTGATTCACAAAAACATTATGTTCCTCTGTCTCGTGTCGATGATGTGGGAAACACTATGTCCCACCTTCGATCAAGGTCACTTCCTGTCGATTTCAACTTATTATCTAGGAAGTTGGTCTAGAGACTCCCTTATGGTACCCTGGAGCCTGTATGCCTCAATGGCAGGTTCGTCGCATTCGACGTGAGGTTTTCATCATTAGCCTCCGATTGAGTGATTCTACGGGTGTTCAATGCCAGCTCATTGATTCACATGCCGTAGATTTTACCTGTAGTACCTTGAGTGCCATCGTCATTATTGGTGGTTCCTCTCGCGTCTGTTAACAACTTTCATCATTGGCTGGTAATCAGACGATGTTCTTTGATGTTCGACTTCAGCTCACATATTTGCATGCTTGAACTTGTACTTCGTTCGGGTCGAGATGGAGCGCAAGACCCTGGATTGTGTCTGTTGTAATCCAGGCTACGATTTTGTGGATTATTATGATTATTTACATGACTTATTCATTGGATGGCTGCGACCATACCTGAGTCTATTTATCGATCCTCACTGGATGGCTGCGTCCATACCTTGGATCTGGATTATTGTATACTCTGTTATGGATGGTTGCGCCCATACCACATATACATCATGTACTTGAGATATCAGTTTTATTTCTCCACGCAGGTTTTCTGACGGCGGAGTTTTAGTTGGACACGTTCTCGTAAAGCATTTCACCCCTCTCTCTCTCTTTGGCCTCATGCTTTAGGGGGCATCTGTTACACAACAATTCGTCACCGTCCCTACCATTCCCCGTCTCTCACATTTGAGGGCTTATTTTGTGACCTGTGAGCAGTGATATAACTTAAAAATAATTTCATGGCATTCCCTTGAACATGTAATTTCATCCCCCTAAAGACATCACCTGTTGAAAAAACCTAAAAACACCTCTTTTGGCATTGGCTCGGGTACCCAGTTTAGTACCCGCGCCAATGGGAGAAATCTTTCAAAGAGGGCACGCCAATTGGTGCTCCGTCCCAGAGTCTCACTCGCGACAGCCAATTTAAGCTGTGTTTTTTAAAAATAAATGGTGAAAGTTTCGTCCTAACCAATTCCTGGACTGCTATCTATCTTGAGTTGGGAGGTTTGGCTACGGATCTCCATAGAAGCTTCGTTGATGATAGGGCCAATCCCATGATTATAGGGATCCCAAATCCCCTTCCTCCATCTATAAAAGCTTGCTCATCTCCATTGCAAGCTAGTTCCAGAATCTCCAAGTTCCCAAGATCTTTCACATCCTTATGCTGCAAGAGCCTTCATGATTCCCTAAGGCCAAATCCAAGCAAGGAGACTATTGCCAAGTATCCGGAGAGAGAGGCTTGTCCCATCCTTGACAGGCTTTATCGAGACATGTTTTGCTAACGACCCGCTAAAGGAGAATTCGACGTCAAAGCTTTTGTTGTATTCTTCTTTTGACTCATTAATGTTAAGCGACTATTGGTTATGGTTCCACTCTTGTTCTTGATCATGTTCATGAGTTATGTCCTCTTTGAATGACATATAGTTTTATATGTTGGATTTTATGCTTGCGTTTGTGTTGTTTCTTGCATGTGCAGGTGTCCGATCATGGAGATCGCGAGGATTGTGATCTGCCAGGGCAAAGGAGCGGGAGCACCACCTCTTCTACAAACGACAACGTTGGATTCTAGGTAAGCCTTCCTCGCAAGTCAGTTTATTTACAATTAGGAACCTGCACTGTAGCATGTTGGATTGTTGCTAGACCCGATCTGGGGTAGTAGGGATTGCCTCTATCCACAGAGGGGATTTACCTCTTCAACATAGATTTTGCTCTGTTTTTCATCATCTTCCTAATTAGGGACAAAATTTACAACTACACTCTGTTTTGAGTCTAAGGTTTCCTTCTCTTTTCTTTTTGACATAGATTTGATTTCATATTTTGAACATATAGTAGCATTCTAAGTACTAAAAATACAAAACCCCCCAAAAAAATAAGAAAAACACATACAACGAAGTAAGGAAAGGGTCACTTAGGCACATATAGTGCACCACACTTCATCAAAGTTACAAACCCTGGTTGATAATTAATGGAAGCAATTTAAGAACACTAAATTGACTAGACACCTATTCCATGAAAATGTTATTTACAAATATGATAATACAAGTTCTAAGCACAATATTTAACATTAAAGGGGAAAATATTTGGTTGGAAATTCAACATCATCCTACTAGTATCCAAGTGGTTTTGTAATCCATTCATTTTCTCACCCTTTGGCTTTAGTGGCTCCAATCCATGGTATAGTGTTGGGATCAAGACTACAAGTGGACACCTCACAATATATTAGAGGTAATAGGGGATAGGTCGAAGGTTCACTTTTTAATTGTTAAATCTGAATGGAGGCAAATATTTTGTATTTCCATATTTTCAGTTGAAACAACATGTTTGAGGATTCTAGTTTTAATGAAGATGGATTTCAATCTAAGAGACATTAATTTTATGGATGTGCTTTTGGGACATAGAATGTGTGAGGATGATGGATGTTTCAATGCAACAATGAGAGGTGACATGCTAGATAAGGTAGGCCCACAAGTATATAAGGACTGCTAGTGCACTCTAGATTTAGCAGGAATTAGAGATTACATGTTTAAAATTTTAGTAGTGACGGTAGATTATGGAGTTATAAATAAAATGAAGGACTCAATCAATTCCAATAAGGATGATATTAATCAATAGTTTGACTATTTGGTGGTTTCAATGGACTATATTTTGACCTTGATATCCAAAAGAGGATGATGGGAATGGTTTAATATCAAGCCCAATTTATTCTCTTACATAAAAAAATCAGTTTGTTCTAGATGAAGGTAGAAAGGCTACAAATGGCTTATGATGCTCTATAAGTATAAAGATCGATAAAGTGATATTATTGCTCAAAGAAGGTATTAGTGAGGTTGAAAAGGAATTGAATACAAAGTTTCTTGAGCATCAAAGTGAAGTTCCAGCTCTTTCGTTGGTGGAAATTCTATAGGAAACTATGGATTTCGAATCTCTTCCCTTCCAACTTCAAATTATCAATTCCAAAGTGTGTATTTACATTGGGATGAATACTAAAGGATAGTTTTCTTGTAATGTTCCTACTTAGCCTTAGCTAAGAGGAGACATTAAATTTTGATCTAATTTATGTTTTATGAATAAATGAATAAAGGAGGACATGTAAAACTTCTAATAAATCAATGCCCATGTGAACAAAGACAAATCTGAGCTATGTAAATAATCACTTGCAGCTGTGAAAGATGGTTGAGCCATAGATTGGGTCCACCTTGACCAAATAAACTGCGTTGTCTAGGTTCAATGCATCTCCAAGAGGGACTGCACAGTTTTAGAAGGGAGCCTCTAATGTGAAAAGGGGTGACTCATCAAAGTGGTTTAGGGTTTGCAAGGGCTTTCGCATGTTATAAAAGAAGGAGGAGAGTAACATGAAGAGGTTGTTGATGAATTATATTTCTGAAGTATTTGTCTACTTAGAAAAATACCATTCTCTATTTTTTAGTGGAGGAATGTGATTGGAATTCCTGTTTAGGGGTTTCATCTCTTCCCTTGAGGATAATTGGAGGAGTTCTTTGGTGAAGTTGGCCACTATCTAGTTTGAGACCAAGCTCTATCCTTCATGAGCAATGCTGGCCCATTGAGGGTTTTGCAGCTGCTATCTTTTGTAGCAAGTGGCATTTTAGATATGCTTAGATCTAGTTGTTTTTTAAAGGATTTCTCTATTGGAGAGTGTTATTTAGCCTCTAAAGAGTTAGCTGATCCATATTTTGTATCATATCTATAATTTCATTCCATGTATTCAGTCTCCTTCACCCTTTGTGGAGTTTCTACTCCATACTGCATTATTTTGTGAGAGGGCTTCTCATTTCAGTTTGCTATCAGTTTGGAGGAAGATCTCTTGGTGTTAAGCTTGCCTTCCCTTGGTGATCCATGGATCGGGTTGCTGATCCATGTCTCTATAGATCTGATCTATTTCAGTAATAAAATTTATCTTCAGAAATTTCTGGCTTTTCTACAACACAGTATATTGTAATTCATATCTACGACTTAATATGTAATATTTTGATGTAATTCCAATTAGATCTTGTTCTTAAAGTCTTGTAGCTTCTAGATTTGTATTATATCTGATGTTTCATCCATACATATGTCAGATATATTAAATTTAATGTACATCAAATGAACCATCTGAAATATAACACTTTCTATGTATTTCTGTAGTTTATTCCTTGTTGCAGCTCTAATTTCTGAAGGGATCTTGCCCTAGTTATTTTTGTAATTAGTTGTAAGGAAAATAAGCTCATAAATAAATCTGATTTACTGTTATATTACTTAATTATCATATCTTTGGCTGTCCTCCTCTGAGTTTCAGTCAAATCTTCACAATTCTAGTAGCTGGGGTTTTCATGTTACTGCAGCTTCTCTCTTTGGTTGATTTCTAGCTAGTCTTGTTTCCGGGAGATTTGTTTAATGTGCTTAAACTTATTTGTTTCTGATGAAATTACATATGTAATTCACATACAGCATTAATGAGGGGATCCCATACCTAATATGCATTATTCTTGCTCATATTTTCTTATACAGTGTTTTCATTGAAGGCCTTGTTGAGATTCTTGAATGGGATTATTCCAAGTTTTATAGGCAGAGTCTACAGCTGGCAAGGTAGCCTCTAGTTCTCACCCTCATTTTAGAGGTTAAATAACAATTAAATGTCTCTGTATTCCATCTCTGACATATAATATTGAGAATTACCAAAAAGGAACATTACAGTGGTATCGGAGCTCCACTCTTGGCACATCCTGTGCTAGCATTGGAGCCTTAGTCATGTTGCATTCCAAATATGAAGATCCTCTTTCTAATAGGGAGAGGATATACCATAATAGAAGTCATAGAAAGTATGACTATACTACTGTTGACCTTGACAAGGGTCAAAATAAGGGGAAAGCCCCTGAATTGAATGATAAAGATAAGGAGGCAGAAGAGTTTGAAAAAAATCTCTTGAAAGTTATGAAAGATTTGTCCAAGGAAATAAAGGAGATGAGGATAGATAGAATAAGGGAGTCCCTTGGAAGACTCCATCAAGGAGAGAGTTTTGAAATGTCTCAGTTTGGGACTGGTCCACCGGTGAGCTTGCCACAAGCTCCACAGATCTCACAACGCTCTACAATGCCTACCTTCTTGGTTGTAGAGAATGAAGGGCTTCAAGATTCGACCTCTTTGGAAGGCTACTTTGCAGAATATGATTTACAAAGTAAAAGGTTCAAAGATAACCTGAGCTTCCAAGATTTCTACCATCTAAAGGACTAGAGGAGGCCTTTGCAACAGTATAGAGATGGAGGTTTCCTTCATGGGAGGCACCAAACCATGGGCAGATTCTTCTTGCCTAAGTTTTATGGATCACCCTCTTTTTTAGCTAAATCATGGATGGAAAAGTTGGACATCTATTTCTAGCTGAATAAAGTGCTTGAAGCAGAACACATAAAGCTTGTTGCGCTGCATTTTGATGGAGAAGCCCACAATTGGTGGTTTCATGGAATTTCTACATTGTGGCACAACAATGTGTCCACTTATGCTGAGTTCACTAGGAGACTAGTGGAAATATTTTATCGGAAGGATCTGGAGGCCCCTTTCATAAGCTTGGAAAATCTTAAGCAGATAGGAGATGCGGAAGCCTATATCTCTGAATTTTTTAGGCTGTCTGTAATGGTTCTGATATTTCCTTTGCAAGGAGAGTCTATATGTTCATAGATGGCTTGGAAGAACCTTTGCATGGGTTGTTAAAGTCTACCAAACCCACCACACTACATGATGCCATTGAGAGAACAAGAGATCTCCAAGATGCCTTGCCAAGAGCAAAGGAAACCTTCCAAAGAAAATCCACTCACTCTTATAAAGGGAAGGAAGGGAAAGCTGCTCCACCCAAGGAGAGCTCACAGAAAAAGCTTCTTGACAATGATCTCCAGAGGGAGTTGAGAAAGAGGAAATTATTTTTCACTTGTCAAGAATCATGGGTGCTGGGACATAGATGTGTTGTTGGAAGAGCACATTATATTGAAGTCTTCTCTGATTATGAGAAGGAGGAAGGTAATGATGGACCTAAGAGAGGTCACAACATTGGTGATGATGAGGAGGAGGATCCATCATCATCTAGAGAAGAAGAGGGAGCATTTTCTCCATCCAGTGGGAGGAGTGCCCAAATATTTGACTCTTAGAGTGCAGGGTTCAGTTATGAACCAAAGAGTATCTATTCTTATTTATAGTGGAGCAACCCAAAACTTTATTGATGCTCAATTTGTGCAAAGGAGAGGGATCCCTACTGATACTTTTGATGGGTTCTCTGTTTTGGTTTAGGGAGATAGAATTATGAAGTGCATACAGTATGTTCCATCACTTTCTGTGACTATGGGGACCTACACTTTGGAGGATGACTTCTTTGTAGTGGACATACTAGACACCAACATCATCTTGGGTGTCCAGCGGTTGACTACTTTGGGAAAATTCACCACTAATTATAAGGCCTTGTAGATGGAATGAGTGGATTTGAAGAGTGGGAAACAACAAGTCATTCAAGGCATGCACAACTACCCTTCACTTGATGTCTCTACCCACACAACAAAGATGGATTTTCGCAGTGAGGGAAAGGATCTCATGGTTCCTTCTCTCATGTTCATGATATTGCTGCAAGGGACATTCTTATATCATGGCAAGCCTCTTGGGGTGCCATTAGATTCTATGGGGAAAGCTTCACCAAGTGCTGAAACAATGGAAGAAAGAGTCACAACGATGTGGGAGGAAGCAAGGGGGAGGATCAGCCTTCCCATAGACAATTTTGGCATACATGATGCCAAAGAAACAAGAAAAAACAAGGCAAGAACCACCATAGATACATCTATAGTGTTGTCCTTGTTGAGGAGTGTAGATCCATATTGGAGGTCTCAACTCCTTGTGGAGTACTCCAAATATTTGCACACCGAGACGATATTAGTTGGCATAAATCAAGGGGGAGGCTACTTGGTCCATGAAGGGGTCATCTATCATCTTGGTAAAGTATTCTTGTCTCAAGCCTCCAAGCTTAATAAAGATATACTACAAAGAGCCCATAAGGATTTCCTTTCCAGCTACATGCAATCAACAAGAATCTACTCCCTAATCTTGAAGAGTTTTGATTGGGAGGGTATGGAGGAGGAGCTACATCAACATTATGATTGGGAGGAGCTACATCAAAAATTACACGAGTGCAATATTTATGTGGAGATGGGGGATTGAAGGGATCCTACGCAGTAGACATTTCAGCCATCTCTTTCTTCTCTCAAAAGAGGAGAAAAGCCCATGCGTAACTCTATGTGTATGGGAGACTTGTATGGTAAGAAATATGATCTTGTGGAGCAAATATATTTTTCTGATTTGGTGCATTATCTTACCATATGTATTCAGGCCATGGCTCCTACAAGGAGTAATATGACATGCAGACCTCATGGAAAAGATGGGGCCAATAAAAATTCCAAAGCTGGCCACTCCCTTGAAGTGCAAAGGGAGATTGTTTATCATGATGGGTGCTTTCCAAAGGCACCTAATGAGGGTTTCACTTTCAGCCATGTTAAAGTAACCATGTAGGAAATATGTGGTGGGAGTACCACCTATCACATTTAGATTTACTCAAAACAATAAGTGTACTGTGCTGGTACCTTATGTGGGATTGTGACCCACCTCCTCATGTGAAAATTTCAGTTTGCCTTTATGTAATTTTGCTACCATACATAGATGACATATTTGTTTTGTTTATGGGTATGTATGGGAAAAAATTAAGTAGTGTACATGTACCACATGGGATGTAAATTTATCCAGCACTTCATGGTACTTGTTTCGGATGTGACATTGGTTCACCCATGTTTATTTTTATTGAGTTTTACACTCCTGAAGGGGCAGACTATGCACCTATCATGCTAGCATTCGAGGGGAAATTTTTGATGTATTGCCTTTGTGAACACTTACTTCATGATGAGAGCTTGATTCTTGATGATATCGTCAATGGAGAAGGAGAAGAAACACAACTTTTACCCTACCAATTGCTTGAGGATAAGCAACATTTTGAGGGGGAGGACTGTAATGTTCCTACTTAGCCTTAGCTAAGAGGAGACATTAAATTTTGATTAAATTTATGTTTTATGAATAAATGAATAAAGGAGGACATGTAAAACTCCTAAAAAATAAATTCCCATGTGAGCAAAGAAAAATCTGGGCTATGTAAATAATCACTTGTAGGTGTGAAAGAGGGTTGAGCCAAATATTGGGTCCACCTTGACCAAATCAACTGCATGTCTAGGTTCAATGCATCTCCAAGAGGGACAACACAGTTCTAGAAGGGAGCCTCTAATGTGAAATGGGGTGACTCATCAAAGTGGTTTGGGGTTTTCAAGGGCTTTCTCATGTTATAAAAGAAGGAGGAGAGTAACATGAAGAGGTTGTTGATGAATTATATTTCTGAAGTATTTGTCTGCTTAGACAAATACCATTCTCTATTGTTTAGTGGAGGAATGTGATTGGAATTCCTATTGAGGGCTTTCATCTCTTCCATTGAGGAACAATGGAGGAGTTATTTGGTGAATTTGGCCACTATATGGTTTGATACCAAGCTCTATCCTTTATGAGCATCGCTGGCCCATTGACAGTTTTGCAGTTGCTATCTTTTGTAGAAAGTGGCATTTTAGATCTGCTTAGATCTGGTTGTTTTTGATAGGATTTATCTATTGGAGACTATTATTTAGCATCCAAAGAGTTAGATGATCCATATTTTGTATCATATCTATAATTTCAGTCCATGTATTCAGTATCCTTCACCCTCTGCACAGTTTCTGCTCCATACTGCATTATTTTGTGAGAGGGCTTCTTGTTTCAGTTTGCTATCAGTTTGGAGGAAGATATCTTGGTGTTAGGCTTCCCTTCCCTTGGTGACCCATGGATTGGGTTGCTGATCCATGTCTCTATATATCTGATCTATTTCATTAATAAAAGTTATCTTCAGAAATTTCTGGGTTTTGTGCAGCACATTATATTGTAATTCAGATCTACAGCTTAATATGCAATATTTTGATGTAATTCCAATTAGATCTTGTTCTTAATGTATTGTAGCTTCTAGATCTATATTATATATGATATTTAATCCATACATATGTAATAGATATGAAATATAATGTACAACAGCTGAACCATCTGAAAAATATTGCTGTCTATGTATTTCTGCAGTTTATTCCTAGTTGCAGCTCTAATTTCTGAAGGGATCTTACCCTAGTTCTTTTTGTAATCAGTTGTAAGGACAATAAGCTCATAAGTAAATCTGATTTACTATTATATTTCTGAATTATCAGATCTTTGGCTATCCTCCTCTGATTTTCAGTCAAATCTTCGCAATTCTAGTAGTTGGGGTTTTCATGTTGCAGCAACTTCTCTCTTTGGCTGATTTCTAGCTAGTCTTGTTTCTGGGAGATCTATTTAATGTGCTTAATTTTTTTTTTTTTTGATGAAATTGCATATTTAAGTCACATACAGAATAAATGATGGGATCCAAGCCCTGGTATATGTTCTTCTTGCTCAGATTTTCTTATACAACATTTTCATTGAAGGCCTTGTTGAGATTCCTAAATGGGATTATTCCAAGTTCTATAGGCAGAGCCTATAGTTGGCTAGGTAACCTCTAGTTCTCACCCTCTTTTTAGAAGTGACATAACCAGTAAATGCCTCTGTAGTCCATCTCTGACATAGAATCTTGATAATCCCCAAAAAGGAACATTACATTTCTCTAGTTTTAAATTATGTTTTGTATGTTTTTTTATATATTAGGATATTTTTGCAGTCACTATAAGTTTCCTCTGACCACAATAGTAGTATGTAGACACTAGGAGAAATGTGTTAATTTATTTTGGCCATATATGTACAAAATGGATGATGTTTTTGAAGTAATTGTAAAAAGCATTATTAATAATTATTAACAATTAGACCAACCCGATCCCATATTTATGTTGGCTAAATTTAAGTAAAAATAACATAAACATTTAAAATTTACATTTTGGCTCCCCACATGGTGTAGAGTAGTCGATGATGGGGTGCATTGTTAAGGCACTCTATATGCAAGGTCACCAGTTCGAAACACGTGGGTGGGATGGGAGGAGAAAAATGGAAAGATTAGAATTAGTCTAAACTACCATTATATATATATATATATATATATATATAGATATATATCCGTGTGTGTGTGTGTTGGCTAAATTTGAAAAAAGAAACATTAAAATTAATAAATTAAAAAAATAAACAATAAAATTGATAAATAAAAAGTTAAAAGTAATATAAAGCGTAATATTATCATTACTTTTAAAATATATCTAAACCATCTATCCTAACAAATACTAAATATTTTTACCTTTTCATCACTTTTAAGAATATTTTTACCTTGTGTCGAGGTTTTGGGGGGTACGAAAGGATATTGACAAAATTAATTATATTGTCGCATTAAAATTAATTATGAATAGGCTTATTTTTAATTATGTATCGTATTTATTTATAAATTGTCTTAGATATAGATTCGTGTGGTAAGGGATTATCTCACATTATAGATATCAATTCTCACGCCAAAATTTAGAGAAATTGTACACAAAATCTTCACCAACTATGGCCGTACGTTCATCATCTTCTTCACACAATGCACCTATTTCTATTTCTATCGAAAAAAAGTTAGTTCCTTTGTATGTGTCAAACGATGGACCTTCGAAAGTCATGAGAGTAGGTGATGAAAGGAGGACCAATATCTTCTTTCAGGAGACAACATAGTAATTCCCAAAAGGAAAAGGAAAAAAAGGGTAAAGCCATAATTAATGAAGCAAGTGACAATGAAAGGAGGACCCGTAGAAGCAAAAATATCATCTTTCGTAAGACATGAGCTCTATAATTCCCAAAAAGGAGATTGAATCTATAATTAAATAAGAAATTGACCATCAAAGGGGGATTAGGGCTATAAAGTTACAAAGAGGAGATTGAAGCCATAATTAAAGAAGAAATTGACCATCAAAGGGGGGATTATGGAAGAATAAATATTAGCTTTACGCAGAGAGATAACGTCATAATTCCCAAAAAGAGAACAATAAGGTTAAAATGGTTTATGGAGAGAATTTATAAGTAGAGACAGAAGTGGCTGAAGCAACGAATATTAAATGTCCTTGTTTCTATTGGGATTATCAATATGGAAATATGGTACAATGTAGAGATGGGAACCAATTTTGTTTTAAATGTATATATGAGGCAAAGGATGAAATCATTTATCGAGGTGTGAGAAGTACATACATATGGCTCTCTTTCCCGCATGGATATTTATCACCGCAAGGAGTGAATCCTTTTGCTAGATAGTAGTAAATTTATCCCGTATGATGTTCTTGAAAAAGATGAATATCGCATGGACCAATATTTTATTGTTAAAGCCCAAATTGAAAATTTTGTTTATTTCCCATTTTTTAACATTCCATATGAAATATACAAGTGTGTACAAGTCCTCGACTATCCAAATGTGAAATTTTTAAATGCTTCGTGTATCTAATGTAAGAGACCCTCACTTACCATTAAGCTCTAAAGATTTTGCAAAACAATCTGGGACTTCTCTTCAAAGAAAATTTGAAGAGAGGATGAAGAAAGTCATGATAAGAAAATGTAATATTTTCCGGGTGGATTCGAGCAAGGCGTACTGATGTAATAGGGTGATGTGTACGTGTGGAAACACAATGTCTTATGTTTATGACGTATTAATTTTTTTCTCACTTTCATTGTACATATATGTCACTACCATCGCACCCACATAGTAGAGAAGAATCTACTGCATGTATGCCTATGCCAATGCACCCACATAGTAGAGAAGAAGGAAAATTATGTCCAAGATGCAAAATTTGTTTGCTATTCTATGAGACAGTACGATGATAGAAGCTGTGTGCAAAGTGGTGTGTGGCTGAAGTAAAATTGAGGCAAGAATCAAATTTAGATTTAGAAATTGGGCATCTCTTGAAAACATGAAATTATATCAACACTTTTAAGTTTTTGGGGTGTTTTTCATGTTTTTTCTAGATTTTTTTTGCCAGAGTTCTCATCCTGGGGCTAGAGTTCTGGTCCTGGGTGATAGTTCTCATTCAATTGTTAAATTTTTTATTTGTGTTTGTATTTATGATAACAACATTTGGACCTAGATAAATCCCTAAGGGTTGATGGCTTCTCGAAAAGTTTTTATAGAATTTTTTGGTTTATCATTAAAAATTACATGATGTAGATGTTGAATAATGGTCGAAGTAAAGAGCAGATAAAAAAAATAACTAACTTGTCCTTTTTTGTTCTTGTTCATAAAGAAATAAGTCTAGTAAATTTCATCTGATTTTGACCTTTCTCATTCTAATTCGGCTTATAGAGTTTTAACAAAGATCATCATGAAAAAATTGAAAAAAATATTGTTGGATGTCATATCAGAAATTGAGGGAGGATTCATGTAATGGAGATAAATATTGGATATTATCATTCTTGTCTAGGAAGAAATTAATTTAAGAAACGAATTATGTAAGCCAAGAATGGTCACAAAGTTTGATATGGCCAATTCCTTTGACTGAGTATGGAACACTTTTGTTTTCCGAATGTTAGAGAAATTGGGGTTATGTAGGGAATTTATAACGTGGATAAAAGCATGGATTACGACATTAGTTAATGGCTGACCCACCCTTTTTGTTTTGCCTCTAGAGGGTTAAGGTAGGGTTACCCTTTGTCTCTTCTACATCACATAAATATAACTAAATTTCCTAGTATGGATTTGGAGAAATCCAGGTAAGAAGACAATTTGAATATTGAGTATCACATGAAATGGTAAAGGTGTAAATAACTCTAAGTTTGCATATGATAATCTCCATTTTGGAGGTTCCTCCAAAATAATAGTCGTCTGATTAAAACAATATATAAACACCTACCTTTATCTATCAGGTAGCATGATCAATAAAAATAAATGATTATTATATAGTTGGAATGGTGTTGAATGAATTTTGAACAAGGTAGGCTGCGGGGCAGCAAGTCCCTGCCTTGAATCTTGAAAATTTTTACATTGATGTGATAAAATCATATCAACACGACCGTTAGAAGGGAAGATCAATTACACATAAAGGTACAGTGACCCACTGGATACATGGACGTGACAAAATCATATCGACACTACTGTTAGCAGGGAAGATGAATTTTAATTTTAATGAAATGTTAAAAAAGAGCCTTTATTTTTTGCGGATTTAATTGAGAGAAAGCTCGATTCAATTGGTTTTAAGATGATAAACACTGTAATCGGAGCAGTATACTCTGGGCATTTTGATTTACAGGTTACAGTTCTGGGAGCAAAGAAACGGAATATTGCTTGTGAAGAAATGGTGAGCATTGCACAGGAATTTGATGAGAAGATATTACAATTGCTTAAAAGAAAAAGTGTCTTGTTAAAAGCATTGTTATCCAGTTTGAATTAGAAGCAACGATATGGTGTTCATTGAACACGGTGTTAACTTAACAATCATGGTGACCTGATTAATAAAAATTTTAATATATTTAAATTAAAAATAAATGCAATAAAGTGATAAATAAAGTTATATTAAAAACATAAAAGGAACTGCCAAGTGGCTTTTGCATGCTGTAAAGTGGTTGCGGTTGAGCTTTCTGGATCATCGGCTTTTAGGATTGAGGAAACCGAAGTGTTTTGATTCAAACGTTTGATACTAGTTTAAAGTTAGAGCCCAAGGAGATCCCCGGAGGTAGTAGTAATGCAGGTATTGTAAACTGAACTCGTTGACAGGTTTTTATAATTACCTTGACTTCAACTTCAGGTGCTGAATATTTTATGGAAGACTTAGTGACAGTTGGTTCTCTGGTTTCACCGAGCAAAAGCATCGGCACTCAGGGAGAATGCCGAAGGGGGGATAACAGCACCAAAGCAGAAGCACAGGCACTCAGGTATTCACTGCCAATCTAATTTAACCTATACATTTAAATTCTTACTTCATATGTATACATTCAAAGAAATCGGAAGACAGATCGATGTCCTGTGAACCAGTACCAAATGAAACTAGTCAGCCAAATGTAATAGGTGTTGTCAAAGGAATTATCAAACAAATCGGTTTTGCCTAGGAGTTTGATTGCACAATGAAGATAATATATTAATATCCTTTACATGTGAGCTCTGAAAACCATGGGACATGGCATATATACTGTGTGCTATACAGGCCTGCAGTGGTTACCGGCAATTTCTAATGCTGGTTGATACAATTGCGATGGTACCTGTACGAACATGAAAAAAATTCATAATGATAATATTAGGGGCGGGGGCCATGATCAAGCGTTGGATAAATACTTTACGCATCTTTCGCTGAGGATGTTTCCAATAATGCCCGGTTGCTCTGGTTTGGTCCCTTGTTTGGTCTCAAGATCCAGTAGTGAGCGGGGCTTATTGATTTGGTCTGATTCCAGTAGGTCATCATCAAAATATTCATTTGTATCGTCCAAATCTGAATTAGAACCAGTAAATGATCCAGCAGCGGAGGTATAAGCAGCGGTTCAAACAGATTTAGTTCAAGCAAATCCAAATCCAGAAGTTGACCCAACTCCATTTGATCTAGTCGAATAGCCTTCTTCCTTGTAGCGCCCAATAGCTTGTTCCTTATGACTTGTCCCTCTTAATCATGCTTACCTGTACGAACATGAAAAAAATTCATAACATGTGAAATAAAATGCATATAACTGTTAATTGAGAAGCTTTTTTACTCCCACCATTTCATTACATGTTTAAAACACCTGCAAAAGAAACCTTTAACGATGTCACGAGTAAGAAACTGATTTAATCATGATGAAGAAAAACATTCCATTTCCAATATTTATTGTGCTATCAATTTGCATTTTAGTGTGTATCTGAAGATTTCAAAATTGTAAGTATTGTATTCCATCTTACTTCGTGTAAGAGTTTTAAACAACATTTCTTCTAATTTTTCCATCTTGTATCAGAAAATGTATTTGGAATTGAAAAATCGAATCTCCAAGATTGTGGAGATGGGCAATGTTCCAGCAGACAAACAAAAACAACACAAAGGATTCAAGGACTGGGTTTCTGGAAGCAGTAGGAGAGATCATCCGAGTATAGTTCAGGTCTTGTCCCTTATTCGGAATTTCGAATCATGTCTATTTTATGCTGTGCTAGACATCTCTTGTTGAGATAACCTGTCTTACAATATATTCAAATTCTACATATATATTTGTCAATTGTGTCTTCTTTTGAATGAATATTTGATTGGTAAGCGCAGATTTTACTGGAGAAGGGAGAGGACAGGGACATTGAAGGAAATGATATGCCTGGTCTTATCTATGTCTCCCGTGAGAAGCGACCTGGAATTCCCCACCATTACAAGGCCGGTGCTCTTAATGTTCTGGTAATATTTTGCATGTGTAGGGTTTTCATTAGCAAGTAAGCAGTCGATTAATAATTAGATATGTTATCTAGTTAGCATAGATAGTATAATTACAGGGCGTAATCTGTAATGTTGGCAGCTAAGAGTCTCGGGCGTAATGAGCAATGCTCCCTTCATTCTCACTCTTGATTGCGACATGCACACAAACAATTGTGAAGCACTTCGTCAAGCCATGTGCTTTTTCTTGGATCCTAAAACAGGTCACCAGTTTGCCTATGTCCAGTTTCCTCAAACCTTCCATGGCATCACGAAGAATGATCTCTATGCAAATATTCTGAAGACCATCTTCCAGGTGAGCATACACACCTTTGACATCTGCGAAATCGTGTGGAAATTTATAGATAAATGTATATGTAATCCGACCTTTCGATATTCATATGCAGATAAAATATAAAGGTTTGGACGGAATTGAAGGTCCAATCTACGCAGGCACCGGATGCATTCATCGCAGGGATGCCTTATGCGGAAGTGAGCGACAACAGAGCTCCTCAAAACATCATAAAACTGGATTCTCCATTGTTTCTACAGAAGACAGAAGTTTTCCGAAAGACAAAGCAAATTCATCGAAGATGTTGAAAGATGCGACAGACCTGGCAAATTGCACATACGAGTACAACACCCTGTGGGGCAAAGAGGCGAAATTCCAACCTCCATTTTAATTCTTAATCATGGCATATGACCACATACCAAGATATTGATTGTTAAAGTTACTACTTGTCTTTTGCAGGTTGGCATGATTTACGGCTGTGCTGCAGAGAATTTACTGACAGGCTTTGTTATACAGTGTAGAGGACGGAAGTCTATTTACAGCAATCCAAAAGACACGCATTTTTAGGGTGCGCTCCAAATAACTTGAGTGATACACTAATTCAACAGAAGAGGTGGGCTGTCGGCTTACTTGAATTTACTTTTGTCTATGAATTTCTGCTTTTTTCTAGTTCTTTCTACAGCATGTATGTTAATAATATAAACTTAACATATTCTGATACTCGTCTAGAGTTAGAGCGCAAGAAGATCGCCGGACGTAGCAGTAACGCAGGGAATGTTAATCGAACTCGTTGACAGGTTTTTATTTTTACCATGACTTCAAGGCACCTTCTGTAACACAAACAAGGGTTTACATCAAGGGTTTACATCAGTGAAGTCTGTACCTGGGCTGTTGGCATGGTGAGATCATCTCAGCGCTCCAACTCCATTACAACTCGCAGCTCGCCTGAGGAATAAGTTTTGCAGGAATATTGCAATCTGTTGCAATACTGAGAGAGGAATAAACAGATTGCAATAACTACAGGAATAAGTGTTTTCGCTATACCCGTCTCTGTTAAGCGTTTTCAGATTTAATTGCGGGGAGAAAAAAGACGATTGCAGAACCTATTTCATGGCGAAACCTATTTCATTGACAGGCGAAAGAAACAAGATTTCGCCACTTGCATCTTTCATGCAAACCACGTGTCCTATATATGATATAGCTACATATATAGCTACCTGTCGTAAATGAAGGACGAACATACAGATATTTGTTTCAAAATGAGATACTCGTATATTTGTTATACTCTGTATTATTTCAAACATTAAATGCTCCCAGATTAATGCTAGCATTATCCATGTTGGAAAACAGTGATATTGAATTTATAATATGACATAGCATATAACAATGTTCAATTTACTTAATATATCATATCGCCTCGATATGAGGCCAAATAAGACGACAAATTGTTTAATTGGTTGAAAAGGAATATTCGTTTCTGATCTTCCTGAATACTTTGGCTAAAACATAATATGAGCTATGGGTTTGTGACCGGGACTAATGAAAAAAAAAATTTCGATTACAATAGTCCCTGCCACAGGCGGCAGGGACTAATAAGTTATCTCTCAAGATTCTTGTGTTTAACTCTAATTTTGAGACTATACCCAATTTTAATTTTTTTAATGCTTTTTTTGAATGTTAATCTATTGATTTATGTTTTCATTACAACTATTGGTATATGTTTGATGATGCAAATATATGATGTTGATATGTGTTATTATGCTAAAGTCTTGCTTATATGTATGTTGAATGAATTTCCTTCATCTATAATATCCGGTCTTCTAAGTGTGTTAATTTATGCACTAAATAATCTCCTTTTTAGGAAAATGAAACACACATATACTCATATTTGAATTGGTCCTTTCATGCATAAAAAAAAAATTGTGTAGGGAGGAGCCAATAAAAATACTAGCTCCTCTTAGCACAATACACCTTCCATAAAAATGTAACAAAAATTTGAACTTCAATGGAAAATAAATGTGCTTAATTTCCTATGATAATAAATTCCAACGAGTGTTGTTATGACTCCATATCTTACCACTCGTTGATGACTTGCAACAATATTAATTTTTCAAGTATTATATTCAGTATCGCAAGTGTGTTCATTTATGCACTGAATAATCCCTTATTTAGGAAAAGAAAGAAAACATATACTTAGATTTGAGTTGGTTGTTTCATGCATAAAAAAAAATATACACAATAAAAATACTAGCTCCTCTTAGCACAATACACCTTCCATAAAAAATTTAATAGAAATTTGAACTTCAATGGAAAATAAATGTGTTTTAAATTCTATCGAGTGTTGTTATGAATCCATATCTTACCACCCATGGATGACTTGCAACAATTTTAATTTTACAATCTCAAAGTCCATGGAATCATTAGGAATGTATGATTATCATTATTCAAGAAACATTTTTGGTGCTTATCATAATGGTGGGTAGCATATGCATCTCATCATGAAATGAGGCAATTCCAATTTAAGTTTTTATTCCAATGTAACCACCTCAAAATTGTATCTAAATGATGGCCCTTTCCCTTATTCTTAATCATCATGGAGAAAAATGAAACATCAAATATTGGATACATGTAGGTTGTGGCCTCTTTCAATGTTAGATCACAAGCCAATTCAAGAACCTGCTGGTAAAAAAAATGCTAGTTCACAACCCAATCCAAGAGCCTACTAGTAAAAAAAAAATTCCATTCCTTTAGTTAGTTGGGCTAGCATGAAATTTCTCTATCTAATTCTGAACAACATTGTTGCAATGAATATATCCATCACCCTTTACCCCAACCTCTAGTTACATTTTCATTTTAGGATAAATATATCTATTAATAGACCTAATTAGTTTCCACTTTTGTTTGAATTTATGGTCAACAAGTTTTCTATATATTCTTTTGTTAGCTCTAACACCTCACCCCTTAAAGAATTTCCATCTCCAAAATCATTATAATTGCCAATTTCTTCCTCCAACAACAAATCCATTACTAGTCTATAGTCATTATTGAAGAATTTATCAAAATAGATCAATCTAGTTTCATTTCCATTTGGATCATAACTATCATAGATGGGAGAATCTTTAAAATCAACCAAATATGATTTTGGATGACTACGTGCTAGCTACCATTCAACAAGTTTAATTTTTTTTCTATTTTTACTGCAAGATATCCCTCGTCTTCTTGGTTTTCATGTCACTATTTTGTTTGAATAGAAAGCATGAGAATATGGTCTAAAACTTTTCAATTAACTTCCTTGGCAGTGTAGCCACAATATTCAAAAATATTATGGGGTTGCACATGTTGAAAATTTGCAGTAATTCTCTCTTGCACCCTATATTCATGGTGGTCTTAAATTGTGGAATAAAGAAGGTTTTCTTCCTCAATTTCAACAATGACATTTTCCTCTCCATTATTTTTGCCACAAAAGTTTTATTTTGGGCCTATGATTTGGGATGACTACGTGTCAGTTACTATTCAACAACTTCAACATTTTTTCTATCTTTACTTCAAGATATCCCTCATCGTCTTGGTTTTCTTGTCACTATTTTGTTTGGATAGAAAGCATGATAATATGGTCTAAAACAAAGATGGGTTTACCACACAAGAAATCTACATATTCATTTGAAAGATGTTTATCCTCAATAATCTAATCCAAAATTACTTTTTGATTAGCTTCCTCGGCATTGCAACCATAATATTCAAAAATATTATGGGGTTGCACTTGTTGCATATCTGTGGTAATTCTCTCTTCCACCCTATATTCATGGTGGTATTAAATTGTGTAATAAAGAAGGTTTTCTTCCTCAATTTCAACAATGTTTTCCTCTCCATTATCGTTGCCAAAAAAGTGTTATTTTGGGTGAACAGATACATCATCATACTTTGGGAAGAAAAAACTACAATCTTTCTCTTTGATCCAAAGTGTCAATATCTCCAAGGCGGTCAAACGATCTTTCTTTTATATCACATTGATGACTCTCTTTAAGAAAAATGAAGAAAATTAACCTTTCAAATTTAATCCTATAACACTTATGCACAAAACTTTAAATTTGAAGATAAATGCAATTTATATCTTTCTCACAATGGAGCCTTTTTTATTAATGAAAAATCGTCAACTTATATATATATATATATATATATATATAGGGTTTATTAATCTCTTGTGTTTATAATATTAATAATCCCTTGTGTTTATAATCTTAATTCCTAAAATGTATAATAATGTATTATGGTTTACAATATTAATCTTTGGTTTGATATATTAATCTTAAGGTTTATAATATTAACAATAGGGTTTAACATTAATCATTGAGTTTAATATTTTTTTTTCTGAGTAAGACTAATTCTATTAAGAAAACATATGGTACAATATGAAGTTACAATCATGAGAAGAAGATAACGGGAAGCTGGAAAAGATAAACTATCCACCTCGGCCCCGAAGAGTAACCATGGAGAAAGTGCTGAAATAAGCAAAAAGGAAACAAGAGGTGACACAGAAACAAAGGCTAGACATGGGATTCTACCCATAATGGGTAGAATCTTCCATACAAAAATTATTTCCTTTCTTTTTACTGACTTTGACCCATACAGTATGATGCGGCTGGGTTGGAACCATTTGCAGACTGTTCTGTGCTGTTGGTGAAGTCTCTTTGTCTGAATCAGAGGGGCAGGGCTCATGTGTTATTTTCTGCAAGTTCGGTGGTAAATTGGATTCCCCGGGGCTTGCCGAGGGCCTGTCCTGTGATTTCTCTGCTTCAACCTCTTTTTCAACACCCTCCTCTTCATCCGAGCTGAAGGAGTCAACGTCATCCATAGGGGGTGGATCACATGGTTTCCAGCTTTTGGATTTCGTCTTGCGATTGATTTCCTTTTTTTGGGCCAGGAATGTGGCGCGGGAGTTCTGAAGATGCCCTGTTTGATGGCAGTGACGACATCAGAAGGTTGTGTTCTCATAATCCAGGGTCTATGTCCAAAGGAATTCCCCAATTTTTAGATTGATCTGATTGGGTAGACCTTTTCTTATGTTTATTTCTGCACAGATTATGTCGAAGGTGTATATGCCCTTTTCCCCCCTAGAGGGATCTATAGCCAAAAATAGGCCTAGAGTGTTTCCAATCCATTGGAAGACAATGAAGTGCCATAAATGGGCAAGGAGATTAGGAAGTCTGACCCAAATGGGAAGCTTGGTGATAACTTCCGTGAAGGGATCGAAATCTGGGAACTAGGGAGTGATGAATAGCCCCGTTGTTCCCCCAAACCATGGGCCTTCTGTTAAGAATTTTTGGTAGTCTTCCTTGAAATAAAACACAACAATGAAGAATCCCTTCAAGAAAATAAAACCTTACAGTTGTTGGTCCAGTTGGAGTGGATCCATTAGTAGATATCTGCAGTGCGTGGCCATAGTCCATTAAATTTGCAAATGATGGAAAATTCTGCATACTTTTGGAATTGATCATCCAACGTTGGATGTGATATTTATGTGGAGGGAATTTCCTCCAGTTTATCCACCAAAAAAGGCTTGGGAGCTTCAGCTGGTGGAGCTGATTTCTTTGGTTTCTAATCATGGACAACATCTTTGTAGGAGAAAGCAAGAGCTGAAGATGATTGTCTAGCTACGCCCCCTCTCACACGAAGGGCTAAAACAATAGAGGAATTTCTTTTAATACTGTAAAAACAGAGGGGAAAAGGTTCCTCAAGTTGTTTACCTTCATAGAGAAGTCTTTGAAGGGCATAAGGAATCCCTAGCTTGTGTTCAAGGTCTTGCATGAGGTTCTACACCAGTTCCAATGAGCTCACCCAATGCAACATGGTTTTTCCAGAAAGAAGCAAGATTTGGACCTGAAAAGGAGTAGAGAAATCTGTAGACCCTTGCTTGCTATTACAGAACAGAGAAGAGTACAAACTGGATCTCTAGTTTTCCATCTCCTCCAGGCCTTGCTGGGGTTTTAAGGAGGTTGTAAGATGAAGATGGCTACCATGGAACTGGGTTTTTTCAGCCAATAGAGATTCCTCTGCGCCCCCAGTGAGCTGATTCGTAGGGTACAACTGCCGTGGGGAATAGGCGAGGACATAGTCTATGTGTTTGATGAAGCATGATGCATCTACAGTGTGAAGAACTGTGAAACAAGATTGAGTCAAGGTCGTGCTCTTGAGGCTGTGGAGCACAGTTGTTGGCACTGATGCATCGACAACATGTCTGTGGGCGGTTGTGTATTCTTCCATGACGATGGAGTTTGCACATAGAGCGCCCTTAGTTATGGCGGCAACTGCAATTTTTTTTTTGAAGTTTTCAACCCGGGCAGGGGCATCTCTCACCTGGGGGCAGCAAACAGTGTTGCAGCTAGATCTTCCATGGCAACGTCAACTGAACTGGGCGATGCAGGCTCTGGTATGGGAGCTACAACATCGACATCGACAACAATAGATCATCGCAAAACCCTAGCTCCAGCCATTTCTTTTCCTGAAAAAAAATATTTCCAAAACCATCATTGGGTTTAATATTAATCCCTTGGGTTTATAATATTAATTTATTGGGTTCATAATATTAATTTTGATTATTTGTATCAATGTATTTGTAATGTTGAAGTGCATGACTATGGTTTACATCTAATTTGATATTTTGACCATAGATTCAAAAGCCATCCCCAATTTCAATATTTGTTGTTGAACATGATTATGTGTCAACGTAGCTAAGGAATAACTTCCTTCTTTTTGAAATACAATATCCATGAAAGTGCACCTACAACTATTGCAGACTTGCGTCAACAACTAGGTGATTTACCTGACAAGAAGTTAGCTGAGAAATTAATGCATTTTCGTTTTTTGCTTAGGAGCACAACGACCTATTGGACAAAGTGTCATACTAAACTCACTGACATTATTACCCAATTAGGTTTCCCAACTTTGTTTTTTAACCTTAAATGCAATAGCCACAAAGTGGTATGAATTACATAGTCTTATGCCTTCAAACATGCATTTTGGTTGTGGAAATATTCTTGCATAAAAAGTTAAAAATGGTATTCAACATCTGCATATAGTTACCATGTATATGCACCAAATATTCAATCTATTATGTGAATTAATTCTTCAAAAATACCTTGAAGCTAAAGACTTTTAATGTAGGAGCTACATAAAATCATTGTTGGTATGTTACATTACATTGCACTTTATTCAAAGTTGCATTGATGCATTACAAAATTAGGGTTAATATTAGGGTTTATAATTTTGGGATTAATATTAGCGTTTATAATTTTGGGTTTAATATTAAGGTTTATAATTTTGGGTTTAATATTAGGGTTTATAATATTGCGTTTAATATTATGGTTATAATATTGGGTTTAATTTTATGGCTTATAATTGATGTTTGATGATGTTAGGGTTTATACTATTTAGTTTAACATTTAGGGTTTAATTTTGTGATGTTTGAATGGTGAAGAAATATATCAAATGTAACATTGTGACAAAGGTTGTCGCAATGGGACAACTAATCTAATAATCATTGTTGAAACATTACATACATCACCCTGCGACAATACAATAGGGTTTGAATGGTACACAAATCAATCCAACACTGCATTATGACAAATGTTTTTGCAATATGACAATCAATCTGATACTCATTGCTGCAATGTTACATTGCACTACAATTCATTGTTAGATCATGACATTACAAAACTAGGGTTTAAAATTAGGGCTTATATTGTTGGGTTTCATATTGGGTTTATAATATATTTTTTTTCTCAGTAAAACTAATTCTATTTATGAAACATAAAAGTACAAAATTGCACCAGTCTCAGCTGTGTGAGCCTGAGAACTGGGCTTGATTTCCATGCATATACACAAACTATTGAGCCGCCCTGAATGGGAAACCAGCTCTTGAGAGTGATAATTAACCGCCCTTGACAGGGAAACCGGTATACAGAGCATACATATTAAGTTACTGAAAGACTAAAAACTAAAAAAACATGCAGCTTGTTCAGCTGATGAAAGCAGCAAAACCTAGAATATTTTAACGGAAGTGGAAACCTGGTCCATTGAACGCTGAAGGATTTCGACATCACTGAGTCGGAGTTGGAGAGTCTGGCTCTTCCACTATTCTGCTATGGGGTTTATAATATTAAGGTTTAATATTAGGGTTTATTATATTGGGTTTACTATTAGGATCTACTATATTGGGTTTAATATTAGGGTTTAATATTGATGCCTTAGGTTTAATATTAATTCCTTGGGTTTATAATATTAATAATACCTAGGGTTTATTAATCCGTAGGGCTTATAATATTAATAATCTCTAGGATTTATAATATTAATCTCTAATATATTAGGGTTTATAATCTTAGGGTTTATTATATTATTCTTAGGTTTTGTATATTAATGTAAATGTTTACAATACTAATATTTGATAATAACATTAGGATTTATGATATCCATCCTAGGATTTGATATTAATCCTTGATTTTAATATTGATCCCTTGGATTTAATATTGATCATATGGTTTATAATATTGATCCATTGGGTATATAATATTAATAATCCATTAGGTTTATTAATATGTTGGGTTTATAATATTAATTCCTTGGTTTTATTAATCCCTAGGGTTTATAATATTAATAACCCCTTGGGTTTATTAATCCTCTCGATTTATAATATTAATCATTAATTGCAAGGGCAGCAGGAGCACGAGGGGTTACCTTTCGCCTCAATGAAGAAAAAATGATTCAATTTTCCTAGTGACTATGGGAATCAATAAACAACTAAGCTCAGTACTTAGCATTGTGGCAAGGAGTGAAATTGGCTCTAACCAAAGGAATTCGCCATTTGATAGTCTTAAATGATTCATTGACTGTAGTAAACCATATGAGCAAAGTTGAAGGAAGCCCTAAACAAACCTTGATTCCATTTTGCATCGAATTAAGCTCCTTGTGCTAAAATTTGAGAAGGTATATAGCTATATCATATTAAGAGAAATATTAATATAGTGGTAGACTCTTTATCCAACCAAGGAGTTTTCCTTAGAAAAAGGGGTAATGAAAGTTAATGATGAGGAATATTTAACCAAACCAATACCATTAAAGGTAAATATCAAAATCAAGGCATCGAGGAATTAATCATTGATCAACATAGAAATGGTGTAAAAAACAATAATTTCCCTTGGTTAGTGCACTCACCATATTGGTAACATTGGCTGCTAAACCTCCTCATGTTACAAAGGAAGAATCACATCAACAAAGGATGCAATCACTCATCCACTCGAAGGGTAGATGTCATGCAATGTTCGAGGATGGAAAGGTGGAGATCTAATTTTCAACTCCAAGAGGAAAGAAGATAAGGTGAGTTAATATTTACTCCAGTCAAGACACTAGTAACAAGTGTGTGCTACTCACTGTTAATCCATTAAGTACCAAACAATTCTCTTCCCACGATGGTACTGTATTTTCTTGTCCAACCACCATATTGGAGATTATGCCACAATAAAAGAGCAGTTTGTTAGGTCCCTATATTACTAGTTTAGTCCCTTATTTTTATAGGTGTAGCCCCCTTTTTGTTATTTTTGTACCCCTGTAACCCCAATATTGTTATTATTGTGCCCTTACATTATTTTTTTTTCTAAGTAAAGCTAATTCTATTATGTCATAAACAAAAAGTTACAGTGCACTTCCTGAGGAATGGACAAGCCCATGCCAAAAGGAAAAGTCAAGAATTTGCTGCCTAGAGATGGACTGCCCCAAGAGGGGAAACCAGTTCTTAGAAACCACAAAATACGAGCTGCCCATAGCGGGAAACCAGCCAATAGAGTTTTCAAAATAAAGCATAAAAATAAAAATGTAGCAGTTTTAGACAAGAAACAACCGCTAAGAGTAGGAGTGGAGGTGCTAAGGTGAACCTTCATGCTTGTCGCTAGGGGAAGGAGCTTCTTCCAGAATGCGGCAGATGTAGCCATAATCCAGGGAATCAAAGCTAGGCCCAGAGTCGTCATGTGGAGGGCGAGGAGAAGCAGGAAGACCGAGTCACTCCCCCGACATAGTCAGCAGCAAATCTTCGTGCAAGGTGGCCGCATGCTTTTGGGAGGTGTCCAAACAGCTACCACATGTCTGCACTTGGGTGCTTGGAACGTCCGGACCAGAGCTACCCTCATCCTTGAAGTCCACAGTGTCGGCGGAATCAGAATTGTTGTTGGAGGCAGGCTACATGGGGAGGGCTTTGAGCTTCCGCGAGATAAAAGCCAGTTCCTGGGAGATAGTCGACTTGTGGGCTCTTTTCTTACTACAGGAGGAGGGATGGACCGGGGACCTGCAAAGAGAGGTGAGAATTCAGGATGGCCAGGGGAGGAGATTCAAGAGAATTCCAGTCTAGGGAGAGGTTCAAATCATGGGAGAGGGAGCTAGACAGAGGAGGACGAGAGGGAAGGCACCTCCCTCCTACACGTTGACACCTCATTCTATGTCGACGGGGCATTAAGCTGCAAGGGAGAAACTTACCAGATAAAAGCGGAGCCGAGACTAAATCAGTGACGCAGCAGCTTCCCACCTGCACAGGGAAGGGCCGAAGGCAATACACCAGAGGGAGAGCAACCAGAGCAAATATGTGCACAGCGGGTGGGAGGACAAGAGACCAAGCGGAAGAGGAATTGGAGATGTCGAACCTCATGCTCAGAGCAGGATTAAATTCAAGGCTTGCCGAGTACGTCACCTCAAGGGTGGCATATAGAGCTTTAAAGCTCACCCCATGCCAGGAGTTATTACTGTGGGGATCCCAAGGGTGGATCACATGGGTGCACTGTGCGTTCATCCACATGGCCGCCCCATGGCACCTTAAGAGCCTAGAAAGCACCCGCATCCGAGGATGTCCTTACATTATTATTTTTAGGTCGGCTAGGATTATACTATGGTCCCATGGACTCCTATATATAGAAGGACGTTTTGGTCATTTGTATCATCCAAGAATTGTTCATTTATGTAATGTATTGGAGGTTGCCCCCTCGAACTGGTTGATTTCTAAGGCGTTGATCTCTCTTTTCTTCTATTTTTAGAGCTGGTTTCATAACATTTGGTATCAGAGCTTTGGATTCTAGGGTTTCACTGCTCCAAACAGGTCATCGTGGCATTGTCACTATAAGGGTGAAAATGTGAAGTTGGGAAACACTTTTTTCCCTTTTTTGACGTTGAAAATTGTAATTTTCTATGTTTTTCAACTTCAACTCCACTAAAATCATATTTTTATTGCAAATTATGCTTTGACATAAAAACAAGAATTGTAGAGAATTGTCTTACCTCCATACCCATATTTTTTGTTTTTTTAAATATTGACATATAGAGGGGTAAATTTCTTGTTTACTAACTGCATATACTTGAAATTTTCAGGCAAACATAAATAGTCACTTTATGATCCTTTACTTTTTTTAGGGCAAGTTATTCATTTTTTGGAAAAAAACCATAGCATCATAATCTGCATATATTTCACTAGTGCACAGACTATTTTTCGGTAATTTTCGGATTAAATCACTATTTTTTATTATTTTTTGAAATGGACAAAGACAAAAAAAACAGTGATGTTTCAGTACATTTTATGATCCTTTGATTTTCTTTTCCATGTGATCGTCAATAAGAAAAATGAGAGTACCCTTTTGAAGTAGACAGGGAGAGGAAGTGCAGAATGATTTTTTTGAATTTTTTGGTGTCCTCATTTGAAAGTTATTGAATTTTCATTAAGTGCAATTTTTCGAACAATGAAATTCCATAGTGACACAGTTTAGTAAAAAATAAATAAAAAATTGAATCTTTTAATGAAACTCCATAAATCTCACATCCTCAAAAACTAGATTTAGAGATGAATCTAATGGTACTTGGTCCGACATAAAACATTTTTTTTTGTAGGTGTTCTGTCCATCCAAAGTTGGAGGTTTCTTAAAACTGTAGAATTGTCTGAGTTTTTCGTTGACCAGAAACTCTTGGCTGAGATAATGTCTCGGACGAGAAATTTCTAAAACTCTCGACCGAGAAATTTAAAACTAGTTTAACCCACCTAAAGTTAGATTTAACCGCGCGGGCAAACTCTCGGCTGAAAGTTTAAAAACTCTCGGACAAGAGTTTGCACCCGAGAGTTTGCCCAATAAAACTCTCAACCGAGAGTTTAGAAAACTCTCGACCGAGAGCTTAGAAAACTCTCAACCGAGAGCTTTCGAAACTTTCAGCCGAGAATTTAGAAAACTCTCGGTCGAGAGTTTTCTAAACTCTCGGTCGAGAATTTTCTAAACTCTCGGTCTAGAGTTTTCTAAACTCTTGGCTGAGAATTTAGAAAACTCTCGGTCGAGAGTTTCTAAATTCTCGGCCGATAGTCTAGA
>CM076584.1:1319080041-1319235023 GCA_034641835.2 Pinus albicaulis | reverse complement strand
AGCGTATGAATTTTTGAACTAGCAATTCATATCCCACTCTCCCATTTTATATATTCTTCTAACTACCTATCCATATACATCTATCCAATCTTGAAGTAGAAATTGGGGTGAAACCTTTCAGTTCTTTGACCACATTTGACCAATGATTTAGAAGATTTGGGGGGACATTGGGATAGGGCCAACCAATCCAATAATCGTTGAGATCCCATAGAAATATATTATTGATTTTGTTGAATACCTTTAGCTCCATATATTTAGCCAATTACATTACTCCTTTATTCTTGATCAATAGATTTACTTAAGGAATTTTATCCTTCCAAAGGCTAACGTGCATTCCATTTTGAACCTCCCAACACAAATCGTCGATGAGAATAAAGGCCATCACTTTACATAATTTACAAATCTTAAAACCTTGGTCTAGCCATGCTTTTTTGGGGGTCTAATGAGAATATTCTTATGGAAATATTTTTGCATAAAGGCGAACTTCTAGCATTCTTAGGAATATGAAAAAACAAACTAAACTATACTCCCATCGAAATCTAGATTCATGATCTCGGGATATTTTATCGCTAATCCACCAAAGTTTCTAGGAAGTAACATGGTATTCCAATTCACTAAATGAAATCTATGTTCATTTTTCTTTCCTCCTTTCTAAAGAAACTTCCATAATAGGCCACCAATTTGGTGGATTACTCCATAGGGGACAAGTAAAATTGAACCCATATAAATTAGGAAACATGAAAACATTGATTCTATTAAGACACTCTTTCCTGTCAAAGTTAACCATTGTTCCCCCCACCCCGAATATTTTATTTTATTTTTCTATTTATTGTGGGATTTCCCCCCAGTCATTTGCATTAGATTCTCCAAGTGAAATTGGGATTCCTAAAAATTTGAATTAAATCCACTTTGTGACAATTGAGAACTCCAATATCCTTAAAATGTCATTCGACATTGATTCAACACAATTCCAACTACGTAATTATCATTTAATTTTATTGGCCATGCTACCAAATAGATAAATGTAGGTGTTGATAATATTTTTAAAGTAGAGGACTATTAGTTTTGTAGCACCACCCAAATCGAGAGTGTCATCTAAAAACTCAGAGTGATTTACTCCTTTAACATTTCGTATGATACTCAATACCACCAAATTGTCTTCCTACCTGGATTTATCCAAATTCATACTAAGGCTTTTAGCCATATTAATGTGATGGAGACGATACAATGGGTAGCCCTACCTCAACCCTCAAGAGGAAATAAAAAAAGGGTGGGTCAACCATTAACCAATGGTGAAATACATGCTTTTATCCACCTTATAAATTCCCTACATATCCCCAATTTTTCTAACATACGGAAAATAAAATATTTCCCTACTCAGTCAAAGGCATTGGCCATATCCAACTTTGTCACCATTCTTTGTTTGCTAAATTTCTTGCTTGAGTGAATTGCTTCCTAGACAAGAATGATATTATCCAATATTTGTCTCCATCGCATGAATCCTCACTGGTTCTCCGATATTACATCCAACAATATTTTTTTTCAATTTGTTCATCATGATATTTTCTAGAATTTTGTAAGCCGAATTAGAAAGAGAGATTGATCAAAATGAGGTGAAATTTACTAGAGACAAAAAGGACGAGTTAGTCATTTTTTTTATCTTCTCTTTAATTTGAGAATTATTCAATATCCGCATCATATATTTTTTTATCATAACCCAAAAGTTTCTATAAAAAGGGTTCAAGAACCCATCAAGGCCAATGGATTTATCTAGGTCCAAATATTGCTACAAGAAAACCAAACTAAAATTTGAGATCCCTACATATTGAAAAAATAAATTTAAGGCTATATTCAAGGGAAAAACAATAAAATCCTTTGGATATAGGCAAGGAGGGTGGAATGTGAATTTCCTCACACCTACGAAGAATTAGTATTAGCAAAAAATCATTATTGTTAAGTGATGCCCCTCAATATTACAACATGAATGTTGCAAATAACAATGGCTCTCGAATTTAATTGGGAACCGAAGGTTCATAAATAATTAATAGGGCTTAGCACTATGTATGTAGCATGTAATGTGTTCTTATTTTGTTTATCTTATGAAAGGGAAAGAAAATGAAAGAAAATTTGTAACATAGACACCATTATGTTGCATATGCTACACAAAATACTCAAAATAATAGGAGAGTGACAATAGCAATAAAATATATTATATTTGTAGGTAAACGAATACAGAAAATCAATCTTGCGAAAATAAGAGTAAATCTACTCTACTATGCATTGGAAGCAATCTTGCAACCAAAAGAAATCATTGAAACATCAAACCCTAATTCACAGAAAAAAGAAAGTTCTGCTACAATAACTACGTCAAAGATCCTATAAGTTTTATAGGCTTAGAAATTACATTCTTCGGAACTTGGTGACATTGCATTTTGGAAATTAAGGCTGACCATGCTTAGGCTACAAATCTAAATTATCTTTTGATGCAAAACACAAGATGCTACACAAGACTTTTTTTTTTCTATAGGATATACTCCACTGAACATCAAACCATGTTTTAGATGTGATTTTGAGGAAGGATACGTTTAAGAGAGACTAAAGGATGGGGAAGGGGTATTTTTGAAGTCCTTGTGTCTATGAGGGATAAGTTTTTCCACCAAAAGAGTGAGTCTAGGGATTTTTGTAGCTTTATAAAATGGAAAATTATGCAAAAATGTATGAAAACAAGTGAGAAAATAGTAATCTAGACAAGATTAATGTATGGGAACGAATTATATATTCATAAATTAAATATTCCTAAAATTACTAAAATAATATGCATAAAATAACTTGAAAAAACACTAACTCATTAACTCACAGAAAACAATATTAAAAACTAATATTACAAAAATGAATAGTCAAAATAATGCATGTAGAATAAAAGTAAAAAGAGGGATGTTGACCACCTAGGGTGTGCCATAACCCAAGGAGTCTCATATCCTTGAAGTGGAAGCAACCTAAGAACCAAATTTTGTTTTCATTTATTAGAAAATGTGTTGATACATATGAAACTACAAGATTGGAATGCTATAAAAAATCCTTCACTTCACTTTTTTTATGTCTAACTTCAAAAATAAACTCCTAATGGGCTTACTGAAGCCTTATTTATAAAAATATCTTTGAGGAGTAGCCTCCATGAATAGGGTGTTGTTTTCCCTTGAAAATACCTATATAATATAATCTTGTTCCCTCTAACCCCACAACTACAGGGAGTATAAATTCCCTTAATCCAACTTGATTTGTTCATCCTACAATAAGGAATGGGTATCATACTTTTCTCTTGAATGTATTCCTTGTGATCTATACCAAATATCCTCGGTATGCTTCAAAATAAGCACATTATACACATGAAGTATGATAATAGTTCTAGCCTTTCTAAGAGCTTACTAAAGCCAAGAAATATGTTATTAAGTGTACAAGGAGAGGTTAAATGTGCATATGAAAAGTTATATCAGCCTTAAGTTGTACCCACTTGGGAGGCACATCATACTCCCCTATTCAAACTATTGATCATCCTCTCGGAAACCTAATCATCTTCTTTTTTGCGACGTTCTTCATTTATTTTTTTATTGGCTTGTCTAACATGACATATGGTGCTACTTGTAGTTTCCCCTACTAGATGAAAGCTTACATTTTCTTTAATTTCTCTCCATGCCCTTGTTTCTTCCTCCTAAATTTGATACTATTTTAGGAATAATATTAAGGGATGTCTAAATTTATTTCAACCCATTGAAATCCAAGTCTCTGGATGATTCTTTTATACAAGGGAGATTTGGCCAATATAGTCATAAACCTATTAAGTGGATTGTATTCCCTGATCCTCATACTCTGTGTCAATGTGTGCCATCTCCCCTTATATGCATGTAAGCTTCCCTCACCTAATAGCCCAAAGGCATCCTCAAAGTGGAGGATTTCCTCTTCTTTCCTTTGTATCTAAATTGTTTCAAAATTAAGATCTCTTGTTAGGAGCTCATGATTTATGATGGGGAGATGTTGGGATGGATGCTCTAGCCTAACCCCTAACAGTTCCTCCATTTCTTTGGATAATGATCTAGCACCCTTCTCTACCCTCATTTATTCATGCCTTGGCCATGATGCTAATGCCATCATTTTTTAATCACCCAAATGAAAGTATTTTGCACCATATGTTGATGTCATGAAGCAGTAATGATTGTGCATGTAGAAGTATTCAATATTGGCCTTGTCCTCAATGTTCATATAGAGGAAAAATAAAATAAATTTCCTCCAATATTTTAAAGAGGGAGACAACCATTTTATTCTAGCAGTCCTATTTGGAATTAACACAATTAATATTTTAAAAATAAGGAATTGGTATTCGAGGGGTGTCTACAATTTAGAGCTTCAATGGACAAGTGTGTTATAATGCATAGGTCGATTTCAAGAGTTGGGATTTGTTCTTCTTTCACTTGTAGCGGTATTTAGTGTTAGAAAATCAGAAAATTAGAAATATTTTATTGCTCTAGATTATTTAATTGTGATGTTTTTTAATTCTTATTATGTTCTTTTTTTCTTCCTTCTTCTTAGTTCATAAATCAATTATCAAAGAAAAAGCACATAGATGAAGGACACCATATGTAGGCCAACACCCAGGTCAAAACCCTGATCTAACGGAAAACCTAGTAACTAATTCTTCCTTAAATAGTATTGTTGAGACTCTCGACCTTCACTCACACTTCCTCCGCACCAAGTTAGCCTTCATTTGATCCTCCTTTTTGACCTAGCAACAATCGCATACAAACCAAAACTATGCAACACTTCTTTCGACCTTAGTTCTTGAAATTTTGTCTTGGATAAATGACTTTGATCTTGATTGTAGGCATTTGATTTTATACTAATACAAATTCTCAATGCACCAAAACCTAGCAAAATCAATTTCGACCTATCCTCCTCTTGGCAGTAGCAACATGCGACAACTGGAAGAAACCGCCAACAAAAATAACGAGGAACTTCGATCTTCCAATCTAGGGAAAGTGAGAGAGAGGGAGATACCAAAATTTCATTTTTTCTTCAATCCTTCAGCTCATCCAAACTCACACTTATTTTGACCCCTTCCTTGACTTCACACTTTTTCCGTTATGCAACAGTAGATACCGAATTTTTGTGTGAGTGAGTTAGTCCTCCAAATTAGTTCGAGCTTCTTGTAAATATAGGCTTGTGATGAGATAATGACTAGTTCTTCGGGGTGGACGTAGCCCAAACTGGATGAACCATGTATATCTATGTCTCTATGGTTTTATGGATATTTTGTGTGTTTCATTGCCCTGTAATATTTAATTTTCTAACATTTACATCAATTTATAGTGCTCAAATGCCTTAGATAATGTCTGCAATGGATCAAGAACACTAAGAACCCCTAGTTGGGCTCTTATTCTACAAAAAAGTTACAAAATTCATTGAGTTATGCTCCACTCAAAAATTCTGGTAATTTTCCTACAATTCGTACTTTCCTGTAAGTCATTCTACAAATTCTGAATTTTTTGGCCATGTCCAGCAACAAATTTTCCCCACGCCTACGAGATTCCTTCCGCACTGGGTGAAAATTATCATCTCCTTAAATTTACTATGTCGGCCTTTATCTGCATAATCTGGCACCACTTGGCGTGTTCTTCACCATCGATATCGTGGCTTGAACAAAATTTTTCGCCGATGGTTTAAAAACTAGGGCTTTTTGTGGGTTGGTTTCAAAACCCACAATGCTTTCCTTTAAGAGCATATGATGTCAGATTTGAAAAAAAATGAGTTGTGTTGGATTCAGGAAACATATGTCAAAATCAAATGAAACAAGCTCTCATCCTTCACACTTTCTATCTTGCAATACAGCATCAAAAACCAGGAAACAGAGAAACCCCTCATTAATATACCAAATGTCAACCTCTACAATTTTTTACAATTGGATTCCCTACACAACATAATGGTTGTGTATAACATAAGAGGAAACAAAAAACCAGAGATATTTTATAAGAATAAAAATGTACTCAATTTCACATCAAAATCGATGATTAGAACAAACACAACAAAAGAGAAATCATAAGTGAAGAATAGGGAAATATAAAATATATAATTTCCAAAATCAATCCTAAGAGAAAGCATAATATGCATGTAGAATGAAAAATTAGTAAAAACTATATTTCACATCGAGCTAGTGTGACTGTCAGGCTAAAAAGCGCGCCAATCGAGTTTGCTAAGGAAATAAATAAAAAAGAGCAAACAGAGAGTAGATCAGGTATGGTGGAGGATGAACAGAGGTTTTACATGAGAAGAAGACAAACTAGAAGATAAAATCAAGCAGACACAAGCCAAAAAAAACCTAAAGAGATAAGACAAACTACAATCAAGTCCCTAGTGGAGTTGACAGTTCGTTGGAGAGGTAAATACCCTCTGTGGACAGAGGTGGTCCCTACTAGCCTAGAGTGGGTCTAGCAACAACCAAACATGCAGTGATGCAGGTCTCTAGTTACAAAAACAACAAAACATAACGAGTTGCCTACCTTGGGTCCGACACAATGGTCATTGAAGAAAGGATGGCATTTCTTGTCCTTCGCTTTGGCAGATCACAATCCTTCCGCTTAACACGTTCGAACACCTGCACACAGGCGAAGAAACACAATGATACACAGCATACAATCTAAATCTTGTAACCATACATCAGTCAGAGAGGATGTAATTCATTGCATAAAAGACAAAGACACATGAATAAAACCATAATCAAAGTCACTTATCATTAAAATGAGAAAGGAAAGATACAACCCAAAGCTCTGATGTTGGATCTTCCTTCGGCGGGGCTGACAGCGGAGCACGTGCCAATGAAGCTTGTTAGAAATGAGACAAAGCTATCTCTCTTCGGTTTGGCTCTCAAAGGTTGTCTGGCGATAATCTCCTTGCTATAAGTTCAACTCTTCTCTAGTACTATTAGGACTACTAGGACTAGCTTGCTAAGGGAAAAATGGTAAGCTTATATAGATGGTCGAAGAGGAGTTGGGATCCCTAAAATTGTGGGATTGGCCCTATCCTCAAGGAAGCTTCCATGATAGGTGGAAAACCACCTCCCATACATGGAGATGCGGAGCCAAACCTCCAAACTCATTTTAGAGACGCGTTCAGGAGTTTGTTGGAATCAAACTTCTACCATTTATTTATAAAAAAAAAATCCTTATTAATCTTGGCGCGAGCGGGACACTGGGATAGAGTGCCAGTTGGCGCATCGTCTATGGTGGATTTTCCCCATTGGTGCAAGGGTTGAACTGGCTAGTCACGCCAAGGCCAAAAGATCAGTTTTTATGGTTTTTGAAAGGAAACTTTCTTCAAAGGAATGATTTTCCTTGTCAAGGGGGATGCCATGAAAGTGGTTTCAGATTATGTCACTTCTCATAGGTCACGGGAAAGGCCCTCCAATGTGCGGGACAGGGGATTGCAGGGACGATGAAAAATTAGTATGTAACAACAGGCTAAAGGAAGAAGATGGAGGAAAACATAGGTAAAAAGCTAGACTTGTGGTGAAGGGTTTTTCACAAAAGAAAGGTATTGTTTTTAATGAAATATTTTCTCCTGTTGTTAAGATGACTTCAATCAGAGATATTTTAGGTCTTGTAGCAGTAGAATATTTACTTCTTGAATAGTTAGATGTAAAGACAACATTTCTCCATGCAGATTTAGAGGAAGAGATCTATATAGAGCAACCGAAAGGATATGAGGTCAAAGGGAAGGAAAAATTAGTGTGAAGGTTAAAGAAGAGCTTGTATGGCTTAAAACATGCTCCAAGGTAGTGGTATCCAAAATTTGACAGGTTTATGTCTGTACAAGGTTATAGTAGATGTCACTCTGAGCATTATGTTTATATGAAAAAAGAAAAATTATGGCAGTTATATTATATTGTTATTGTATGTTGATGACATGCCTGTTGTAGGGTCTAACATGCAGGAAATAAATGTAGTCAAAAGAAAATTGAAATATTCATTTGCAATGAAGGATTTGGGAGCTGCAAAAAAAATCCTTAGTATGAGAATAACTAGAGACACGAATAATCACAAATTAACATTGTCTCAGAATGAGTACATACAAAAGGTGTTGAAAAGATTTAATATGCAGAATGCAAAACCAGTTAGTACACGTTTTTCTAGCCATTTCAAACTTAGTAAGGAGATGTGCCCCAAGATCCAAGAAGAAATGGACTATATGTCTGAATTTCCATATGCATCAGCAATTGGAAGCTTAATGTATGCAATGGTCTGCACAAGGCCTAATATTGCACATGCAGTGGGAGTTGTAAGAAGGTACATGAACAATCTAGGAAAATAACATTGGATGACAATGAAATGGATTCTCAGATATTTGAGAGGTACCACAAATGAGGCATTATGCTTTGGTGGTTTAAACATTGCTCTACAGGGATATGTTGATGCATATATGGTAGGTGACAGAGATAATAGGAGGAGCACTACAGGGTATGTATTTACTGTAGGTGGAACAACTGTCAGTTGGGTTTCAAAAATCCAAAGTGTTGTTGCACTTTCAACAACAGAAGCAGAGTATGTTGCTGCTATAGAGGTTAGTAAGGAAATGATTTGGTAACAAAGGTTTATGAATGAATTAGGTAAGAAACATGATATGGGAATGTTATACAGTGATAGCCAAAGTGCCATTCATCTTGCAAATAACTCAACATTTCATTCCAGGACTAAACACATACAACTCAAGTACCATTTCATACCCACATTTGGAAGATGTAATCGCTCGGTTGAAAGACATACCAGCGTAATCCTACGCGTATATGCTAAAAATTTGAAACTGCAGAAACTAAGAATAATACTGGCCAATTTGTCTTCAAGGATGACGATGAAGATGAGGACCAGCCAGGTCCAAAGAGGAGTCATTGTCCAGCAAATGAAGCAGCGGTGGAGTTGCTACAATCAGTCTCCAAGTGGGAGATTGTTGGGTGTGGAGCCTGATTATCTTGTTTACTTTGTATCACAAAATTGGACCGTTTGGAATTTTTAAAGTGTATACCACCACCATCCATGGTTAAACACCTGTGGGTTCTAGGGGGCCTGCTGTACCGTATGTAAAATTTCCTTGTAAAAGTATAGTAATTTTTAGTCAATCTGGGTCGTTCATTAGGCAGATGATCTGACGGTAGAAGTTATGTTTAGTTTAGGGTTTTTTCCCCTAGAAGGCAACCCCTTGATTCTATGAGGGTATTGTATTGCGGTTGTGAATGTATGTATATTTTTGGAGCGAACAACCGATAGGGAGACTGTGAGAGAGAACAAAGGATATTACAACGGATCTACTATAGGTTGTGTCTCTTCATTTTTCTGGATAATAGGAACTAAGGATCGATAATAGCAAGAACCCCAGTTGGGCTCTTATCCCTCCAACAAAAGTTAGAAACTCATAAATCCTCATGTATATCTATGTCTTCTAGTTTTATGTGTGTTTTGTTTGCTTGTGTTTTCCGCATATTTTATGTGTTTCATCGCTTCCGTAATATTTAATTTTCAAACATTTACACTAATTTCCTATAGCGCTCAAATTCCTAAATAATGTCTCCAATGGCTCTAATATTACAAGAACCCCTAGTTGGGCTCTTTATCCTCCAACAAAAGTTACAAACATCAATGAGTTATGCTCCACTCAAAAATTCTGCAAATTTTCCTACAATTCATACTTTCCTGCAAGTCATTCTACAAATTTTGACTTTTTTGGCCATGTGTGGCCACAAATTTTCCCCACGCCTATGAGATTCCTACCACACTGGGTGAAAATTATCATCTCCTTAAACTTACTATGTCGGCCTTTATCTGCATAATCTGGCGCCACTTGGCATGTTCTCCACTGTTGATATCATGGCTTGAACAAAATTTCCCGCCAATGGTTTAAAAAATTGGGATTTATGTGGTTGGGCTTCAAAACCCACCATGGTTTCTCTCAAAAGCATCTAATGTTGATTTGAAAAAAATGAGTTGTGTTGGATTCAGGAAACAGATGCCAGAATCAGACGGAACAAGCTCTCATCCTTCACACTTTCTATCTTGCAATACACCATCAAAAACCAAGAAACAGAGGAACCCTTCATAATATACCAAATTTCAACCTCTACAATTTTGTACAATTGGGTCCCCTACACAACATAATGATTGTGTATAACATAAGAGGAAACAAAAAATCAGAGATATTTTATAAGAAGAAAAATGTACTCAATTTCACATCAAAATCGATCATAAGAAGAAACACAATAAAAGAGAAATCATAAGTGACGAATAGGGAAATATAAAATATATAATTTCAAAAATAAATCCTAAGAGAAAGAATAATATGCATGTAGAATGCAAAATTAGTATAAACTATATTCCACATCCTTTATTTTAGCATTTTTAGTTTTATTCAATATTAGATTATGTATCTTGAATATATTTCCTATAGCAAGAACACATTTATTTTAATAGCATCTTGTGATTTTCAATCAATATATTTCATTCACATTATTTGTTAAACATAAGTGATACTATTTATGTTGTAATACTTCATCTTTTCAAATATGTTTAGTTGATTATAGAAATATTATAGTTATGGTTTAAATACTATGTTTCTTACAACATCACTTGAAACACTTATTTGACTAGTTTATAGTATTTTACCATATGTTAAGCCATGAATTAGTTTTGCTTAACCATAATCAGTAATCGACAGGCTGCAATGCTTACCTTTTAACGTACTATTCGATTACCAATTCCAAACTAAGAGCGTGTCATCACCCCACCTCAATGATTATTCCTTTTCATTTCATTGATACAAAATAATTATTAATCCCATGGAAGGATACAAGTTTAGCTTTATATTGTTCACAATTCAAACAAAAATAAATAATATTTATATTGTTCATAATTCAAACAAGAACAAGTATGGTAGGAAGAGGAAGTAATTTCCATAACCTTCCAGTTAAAACAACTTAAACCTCTAGTTCTAAGTGATGGGCGTAATCCTATGGATGTTGCAACCTACGACCATAATCTTCCTGAGTTGGTAAATTAGGTGTCTGATGTTTTTTTAATTTACACATTCAAGCCCCTGCTATAATGCCAATAATTTGACGTAATTTTTAGAAATAAAACCCAATCCCCAAGCATACTTGGTCTCTATTTCTTCATTGGAGTGAAAATAACACCTACTTCTCCTTCCTCCCTAGGATTACCATTTGAAGATCCATTAACAATAAATGAGAAACAACCCTTAATACTCCAAATTTTGAATTCCCTTAAGTCAATTATTAGAATGTATGGTGATTATATAGGTTACTTATCAATGAAGCTACTACCTTCAGTTGGAAAATTTCCAAGATTGAGCCAATATTTCTTTCTTCGAAACACATCACTCAAATCTCTTGATCACAACCTCTAGTAGAGATTGACTTAAAGAGTAAATGAGTTGAATTGGAGTCTGATGTAATTGAATTTAGATGAATTTTAAATATAGATGTATTCTAAGTAATCCAAACTCCTTAGAAAAAAAAATTGGTACAACCATCCAAAATCTCATGGTTATTGAGTCAAATTTTCAGTTCGATTGGATTTGAAGTTTTCGTCACTCGAAAATTTATTTTGAATTTTCTGGAATGGATGTGATATCTTTTCCCTTGTCCAAAGTGATTTTGTAGATCTCGATAGTGAAGGAGAATTTTTGAAATACATGAGGGGTGTATTGTTCTACCTTCTCAGAAACAACACAATAGGAATGGACTTGAATATTTCTTTTCTTGAGGTTTTATGTTATCAATATCTTTGCAAAGACCAGTTCCTAATAGAAGACATTAAAGTTTGTAAATCCATATTTACTCCAAATTCTTCCCCTTGTTTTCTGTAAATGCGAGCATATGAATTTTTGAATTAGCAATTCATATCCCACTCTCCCATTTTATATATTCTTCTGACTACCTATCCATATACATCTATCCAATATTGAAGTAGAATTTGGGGTGAAGCCTTTTAGTTCTTTGACCACATTTGACCAATGATTTATAAGATTTGAGGGGACATTGGGACAGGGCCAACCAATCCAATAACCATTGAGATCCCATATAAATATATCATTGATTTTGTTGAATACCTTTAGCTCCATATATTTAGCCGATTACATTACTCCTTTATTCTCGATCGATAGATCTACTTAAGGAATTTATCCTTCCAAAGGCTAACGTGCATTCCATTTTAAATCCCAACACAAATCGTCCATGATAATAGAGGCCACCACTTTACATAACTTCCAAATCTTAAAACCTTTATCTAGCCATGCTTTTTTTTGGGTCTAATGAGCATATTCTTGTGGAAATATTTTTGCATAAAGGCCAAATTCTAGCATTCTTAGGAATATGAAAAAAGTAACTAAACTATACTCCCATCGAAATCTAGATTCATGATCTTAGGATATTTTATCGCTAATCCACCAAAATTTCTAGGAAGAAACATGGTATTCCAATTCACTAAATGAAATCTATGTTCATTGTTCTTTCCTCCTTTCTAAAGAAACTTCCATAATAGGCCACAAATTTGGTGGATTACTCCATAAGGGACAAGTAAAATTGAACCCATGTAAATTAGGAGACATGAAAACATTGATTTTATTAAGACACTCTTTTTTGTCACATTTAACCATTGTTCCCCCCCGCGCCACCCCTCCCCCCTCCCCCCCCCCGCAAATATTTTATTCTCTTTTTTATTTTCTGCGGGATTTCCCCCCATTTATTTGCATTAGATTCTCCTAGTGAAATTGGGATTCCTAAAAATTTAAATAATTCCACTTTGTGACAATTGAGAACTCCAATATCCTTGAAATCTCATTCGACATTGATTCAAAAAAATTCCAACTACGTAATTATCATTTATTTTTATTGACCATGCTACTGAATAGATAAATGTAGGTGTTTATAATATTTTTAAAGTAGAGGACTATTAGTTTTGTAGCACCACTCAAATCGAGAGTGTCACCTAAAAACTCAGAGTGATTTACTCCTTTAACATTTCGTATGATACTCAATACCACCAAATTGTCTTCCTACCTGGATTTCTCCAAATTCATACAAAGTCTTTTAGCCATATTAATGTGATGGAGAGGATACAATGGGTATCCCTACCTCAACCCTCAAGAAGAAATAAAAAAAGGGTCTGTCAACCATTAAGCAATGGTGCAATACATGCTTTTATCCACCTTATAAATTCCCTACATATCCCCAATTTTTCTAACATACGAAAAACAAAATAGTTCCCTACTTAGTCAAAGGCATTTGCCATATCCAACTTTGTCACCATTCTTGGCTTGCTAAATTTCTTGCTTGAGTGAATTGCTTCCTAGACAAGAATGATATTATCCAATATTTGTCTCCATTCCATGAATCCTTACTGGTTCTATGATATGACATCCAACAATATTTTTTTTCAATTTGGTCATCATTATCTTTGTTGAAATTTTGTAAGCTGAATTAGAAAGAGAGATTGATCAAAATGAGGTGAAATTTACTAGAGACAAAAAGGATGAGTTAGTCATTTTTCTTATCTTCTCTTTAATCTGAGAATTATTCATTATCTGCATCATATAATTTTTTATCATAACCTAAAAACTTCTATAAAAAAGGTTCAAGAACCCATCAAGGCCTATGGATTTATCTGGGACCAAATATTGCTACAAGCAAACCAAACTAAAATTTGAGATCCCCACGTATTGAAAAAATAAATTTAAGGCTATCTTCAAGGGGAAAAGGATAAAATCCTTCGGATATAGGCAAGGAGGGTGGAATGTGAATTTCCTCACTCCTACCAAGAATTAGTCTTAGCAAAAGTTCATTATTTTTAAGTGATGGCCCTCAATATTACAACATGAATGTTTGCAAATCCCAATGGGTCTCAACTTTAATTGGCAACTGAAGGTTCATACAAAATTAATAGGGCTTAGCACTATGTATGTAGCATGTAACTTGTTCTTATTTTTTTTATCTTATGAAAAGGAAAGAAGATGAAAGAAAATTTGTAACATAGAGACCATTATGTTGCATATGCTACACAAAATACTCAAAATAATAGGAGAGTGACAATAGAAAGAAAATATATTACATTTGTAAGTAAATGAATACAAAAAATCAATCTTGCTAAAATAAAAGTAAATCTACTCTACTATGCATTGGAAACAATCTTGCAACTAAAATAAATCATTGAAACAACCCTAATGCACAGAGGAAAGGAGTTCTGCTACAGTAACTACGTCAAAGATTCTATAAGTTTTATAGACTTAGAAATTACATTCTTAGGGACTTGGTGAAATTGCATTTTTCAAATTAAGGCTAACCATGCTTCGGCTACAAATCTAAATTATCTTTTGATGCAAAACACAAGATGCGACAAGAGTCTCTTTTTTTTTTTTCTATAGGATATTCTCCACTGAGCATAAAACCATGTTTTAGATGCAATTTTGAGGAAGGATACGTTTAAGAGAGACTAAAGGATGGTGAAGGGATATTTTTCAACTCCCTATGTCTATAAGGGATAAGTTTTTTCACCAAAAGTGTGAGTCTAGGGATTTTTGTAGCTTTATAAAATGGAAAATTATGCAAAAATGTACGAAAACAAGTCAGAAAGTAGTAATCTAGACAAGATTAATGCATGGGAACGAATTATATATTCATAAATTAAATATTCCTAAAATTACTAATATAATATGCATAAAATAACTTGAAAAAACACTAACTCATTAACTTGCAGAAAACAATATTAAAAACTAATATTACAAAAATGAGTAGTCAAACTAATGCATGTGGAATAAAAGTAAAAAGAGGGATGTTGACCACCTAAGGTGTGCCATAACCCAAGGAGTCTCATATCCCTAAAGTGGTAGCAACCTAAGAACCAAATTTTGTTTTCATTTATTAGAAAATGTGGTGATACATATGAGACTACAAGATTGGAATGTTATAAAATATCCTTCACTTGAATTTTTTTTATGTCTAACTTCAAAAGTAAATTCCTAATGGGCTTACTGAAGCCTTATTTATAAAAATATCTTTTAGGAGTAGCCTCTGTAAACAGGGTGTTGTTTTCCCTTGAAAATACCTTTACAATACAATCTTGTTCCCTCTAACCCCACAAATATAGAGGGGAGTATAAATTCCCTTAATCCATCTTGGTTTGGTCATCCTACAATAAGGGATGTGTCTCATACTTTTCTCTTGAATGTATTGCCTTTGATCTATACCAAATATCCTCGCTATCCTTCAAAATAAACACATTAGAAAAATGAAGTATGATAATAATCTCTAGCCTTCCTAACAGCTCACTAAAGACAAAAAAAAAGTTATTAAGTGTAGAAGGAGAGGTTAAATGTGAATATGAAAAGTTATATCGGCCTTAAGTTCTACCCACTTGGGAGACACATCATTCTCCCCTATTCAAACTATTGATCATCGTCTAAGAAACCTAATCATCTTCCTTTCTCTGACGTTCTTCATTTATTTTCCTAATGGCTTGTCTAACATCACATATGGTGCTAACTGTAGTTTCCCCTATTAGATGAAAGCTTACATTTTCTTGAATTTCTTTCCATCCCCTTGTTTCTTCCCCCTAACTTTGATAGTATTTTAAGAATAATAGTAAGGGATGGCTAAATTTATTTGAACCCATTGGAATCCAAGTCTCTAGATGATTCCTTTATACAAGGGAGATTTGGCCAATATAGTGGTAAACCTATTAAGTGAATTGTATTCCCTGATTCTCATACTATGTGTCAATGTGTTCCATCTCCTCTTATACGCATGTAAGCTTCCCTCACCTAATAGCCCAAAGGTATCCTCAAAGTGGAGGATTTCCACTTCTTTCCTTTGTATCTAAATTGTTTCAAAATTAAGATCTCTTGTTATAAGTTCATGATTTGTGATGGGGAGATGTTGGGATGGATGCTCTAGCCTAACCCCTAACAGTTCCTCCATTTCTTTGGATAATGATCTAGCACCCTCCTCTAGCCTCATTTATTCATGCCTTGGCCACGACGCTAATGCCATCATTTTTTTATCACCCAAATGAAAATATTTGGCACCATATGTTGATGTCATGAAGCAGCAATGATTGTGCATGTAGAATTATTCAATATTGGCCTTGTCCTTAATGTTCATCTAGAGGAAAAATAAAATAAATCCTCCAATATTTTTAAGAGGGAGACAACCATTTTGTTCTAGCAGTCTTATTTGGAATTGACACAATTAATATTTTAAAAATAAGGATTTGTTATTTGAGGGGTGTCTACAATTTAGAGCTTAAATGGACAAGTGTGTTATAATGCATAGGTCGATTTCAAGAGTGGGAATTTGATCTTCTTTCACTTGTAGCTGTATTTAGTGTTAGAGAATCATAAAATTAGAAATATTTTGTTGTTCTTGATTATTTAATTGTGTTCTTTAATTCTTATTATATTCTTTTTGTCTTCTTTCTTCTTATTTCATAAATCAATTATCGAAGAAAAAGCACATAGATCAAGGACACCATATGTAGGCCAACACCCAGGTGAAAAGCCCGCTCTAGCGGAAAACCCAGTAAGTAATTATTCCTTAAATAGTATTTTTGAGACTCTCCACCTTCACTCACACTTGCTCCGCACCAAGTTAGCCTTCATTTTGATCCTCCTTTTCGACCTAGCAACAATAGCATACAAACCAACAAAATGCAACACTTCTTTCAACCTTAGTTCTTGAACTTTCATCTTGGATAAATGACTTTGATATTGATTGTAGGCATTTTATTTTATACCAATACAAATTCTCAAGGCACCAAAACCTAGAAAAATCAATTTCGACCTATCCTCCTCTTGATAGTAGCAATATGCAACAAGTGGAAGCAACAACCAACAAAAAATAATCAGGAACTTCGATCTTACAATCTAGGGAATGTGAGAGAGAGGGAGACACAAAAATATCAGTTTTTCTTCAATCCTTCAGCGTATCCAAACTCACACTTCTTTTCACCCCTTCCTTGAATTCGCACTTTCTCCCTTTTGCAACAGTAGATACCAAATTTTTGTGTGAGTGAGTCAGTCCTCCAAATGAGTTCGACTGGCTGTTCAGTGTGGATGTAGCCCAAACTGGTTGAACCACGTATATCTGTGTCTCTCTGGTTTTATGTGTTTTGTGTGCTTATGTTTTCCGCATATTTTATGTGTTTCATTGCTCTGTAATATTTAATTTTCTAACATTTACATCAGTTTATAGTGCTCAAATGCCTTAAATAATGTCTCCAATGGCTCTAGAATAGTAAGAACCCCTAGTTGGGATCTTTATTCTCCAAAAAAAATTGCAAAAATCAATGAGTTATGCTCCACTCAAAAATTCTGCTAATTTTCCTGCAATTAGTGCTTTCAGGCAAGTCATCTTACAAATTCTGACCTTTTTAGCCATGTGCAGCAATAAATTTTCCCCACACCTACGAGATTCCTGCTGCACTGGGTGAAAATTATCATCTCCGTAAATTTACTATTTCGGCCTTTATCTGCTAATCTGGAGCCACTTGGCGTGTTCTCGACCGTTGATATCGTGGCTTGAACAAAATTTCCCATCGATGGTTTAAAAACTAGGGCTTTATGTGGTTGGGTTTCAAAACCCGCCATGGTTTCTTTCAAGAGCATCTGATGTCAGAGTTGAAAAAAATGAGTTGTGTTGGATTTAGGAAACAGATGCCAAAATAAGACAGAACAAGCTCTCATCCTTCACACTTTCTATATTGCAATACGCTATCAAAAACCAGGAAATAGAGAAACCCCTCATTAATATACCAAATGTCAACCTCTACAATTTTGTACAATAGGATCCCCTACACAACATAATGGTTGTGTATACATAAGAGGAAACAAAAAACCAGAGATATTTTATAAGAAGAAAAATGTACTCAAATTAACATCAAAATCGATCATAAGAACAAACACAACAAAAGAGAAATCATAAGTGAAGAATAGAGAAATATAAAATATATAATTTCCAAAATCAATCCTAAGAGAAAGCATAATATGCATATAGAATGCAAAATTAGTATAAAATGTATATCACATCCTTTATTTTAGCATTTTTAGTTTTATTCAATATTAGATTATGTATCTTGAATATATTTCCTACAAAATAACATCTCGTGATTTTCAATCAATATATTTCATTCACATTATTTGTTAAACATAAGTGATACTATTTATGTAGTAATATACTTCATCTTTGCAAATTTGTTCAGTTGATTATAGTAATATTATAGTTATGGCTAAAATACTATGTTTCTTACAACATCACTTGAAACACTTATTTGACTAGTTTATTGTATTTTACCATCGGTAAAGCCATGGATTACTTTTGTTTAACCATAATCAATAATCTGCAAGCTGCAATACTTACCTTTTAACGTACTACTCGATTACCAATTCCAAACTACGAGCATATCATCACCCCACCTCAATAATTATTCCTTTTCATTTCATTGATATAAAAGAATTATTAATCCCATGGAAGGATACAAATTTAACTTTATATTGTTCACAATTCAAACAAAAATAAATAATCTTTATATTGTTCACAATTCAAACAAGAACAGGTATGGTAGGAAGAGGAAGTAATTTCCATAACCTTCCGGTTAAAACAACTTAAAACGCTAGTTTTGAGTTATGGGCGTACTCCTATGGATGTTGCAACCTACGGCCATAATCTTCCTAAGTTGGTAAATTCCTGCGTACCATATCTGCATACCGACCACCATTAGCATATCTGCTGAAATGCCGTGCAGGAAATTGTGTGGGTACATCCATGTTTGCAAACTAACCACCGTTACCATTTCCAGTGACAAGCGGTGGAAATTACGTTGGATTTGTGATGACAGCGGTGGATGTCTAATTTCGGTTCGAGGAACACGTTGCCTATGAAGCCCCTGTCCCTGCTCTATGAGTGGTTGTTGTGTTCGGGTTGTCAAGGGAGGTCCAATTTCCAAATCAAGCAACTTAGGATTCCTGTTTACCAATTTCTTTTGTTGAAATATTACTTTCAACTGTCCCTGTGCAGCGCCACTTTACATTTTTTTTCTCCACGATTATGTACTCAAAGCCACTTGTTGAAATTGTCTAAAAGCCTACACACAGGACAGTCTTCTATTTTTTCGTGAATAGACAGTTCGTTTTTTTTGCACTACTCTGTATTTCAAAATAGAGTGTTAAAATAGAAACAAAGCGTTTTTTTTTGTTTTAACACGGGTGTTTTTTTATTAAACAGTGGTCCCCAAAGTGTCTTGTTGATGTGGTGAGTTCCGATGCGTTCATAGCAATCAGAACGATTCATTTGAAACCACAACTTTTTGTTATGTTCCGATGTGATGAGTTCATCGCAATCGGAATACATATTAAATTCCCTCTGCCTTAAGCCAAGGTCCACGGGTCCACAAGACCACGCGGCATTATAGTCTTCAATCGCATCAGAGGTGTTTTAAGTTTTCTACAAAGCCTGAACAACAAAACCAAATGGTGGACCCGATCCATTTTTATATAGCACAATTTATATTTTGATCGCCGGTCCGATCCTCAATCGGCTTCGGAACTTTTCGTATTGAACCATTTGTAATATTATGTCACGGGCCCGATGAAGTTTATAAGTCAGAATTTATAAAGCATTGCATGTCCAAAAGGGCCCAGACCCAAAACAAGTTGGCATACGTGATATGTTTTATGTATTGGATTCGATAATCCATCGCGCATTCAAGCATTGACGTCACTCAACCCATTTTTGTTACGCGAAATGCGTTCATATAATTTGGATTAATCTCCTTTCAAATGTGGTAGTGTAATATTTTAATATATCGCATGACATAAGGGTTTAATGTTTTTACATTGTAATGTTTTCACAAATTGCGCGAAAGGCTTTAAACCTTGGAACATATAATTTATATGCGTGATTTTTGTAGTGGGCCCCAAAAGTGTTTTTCCACGGACTTTATTTTAGTTTCATTTTAATGTAGTTTTTATGTTATGTAAAGCGTTGTCATATAAAGTGCGAAAAGCCCGAGAAGCATTTGTAATAGATAGTATGCTATTTTTTATTTTGACAAGCACAACAGTGCGGAAATCATAACACACAACAGTGCTATATTTTGGTAATAGACAGAGTATTTGTTTTTAGCACGGTAGTGTGTTATTTGTGTGGACAGAGTGGTTTTTTGAGAGACAGTGAACTTGTTTTTCTGCACTGTGTTATGTAACAGTGATAATTTGTAAATCCTCAACAGAGAAACTTTTTTAATAGTTTTTGTTTTTGAAATAGAAAGCTTTTCAAGTGCAAAACTCTGTTCTCCAGTGAAGAATTGTTTTTATTCTCTATGTTAAAGAAGAGAGTATTATTCTCTCTAATTTTTTCTAGAATTTTCATAAATTCCACCACCTTCAATGCTTCATCATCGTCTTTTGGGTTATAGAAATGGAAACACTTGTTGCATCTTGGACAGAATTAGCCTTCTCTACTATGTTGGTTACACATACAATAATGAGAGTGAAAGTCCGAAAATTTCTTTCCTCACAACTTTCGTCATCCTCTCTTCAACTGCCCTAGGAGGAGCAGTCCCACATTTTTTGTCAAACTCTTCACAGCTTAATGGTAAGTGACTCAGTCTCTTGCTTTGGATACAGGGAGCATTTAATCATTTCAAGTTTGGACAATCTAGGGCTTGTACACACTTGTCTATTTCATATGGAATGTTACAAAATGGGCAATAAACCAAATTTTCAATTTGGGCTTCAACAATAGTATCTTGGGTCACTCGATATTCATAATTTTCAATAACATCATCTGGGATAACTTTCCAAATCTCTAGCAAAGGAATTGACTCCTTGCAGTGATAAATATCCATGCAGGAAAGAGAGCCATGTGCATGTGTTCTCACACTTCCATAAATGATTTCATCGACCTGCCTCCTTATACATTTAAAACAAAACTGATGCCCATCTCTACACTGTACCATATTTTCAGATTGATAATCGCAATAGAAACAAGCACATTCGATAGCCGTTGCTTCAACCACTTCTGCCTCTGCTTCTAAATTCTGTCCACGACCCTTCTCTTTATTGGAATTACTGAGCTCTCTCCTGTAAGACGATCTTTCTGCTTCGCTGCTCCTCCTTTGATGGTCAATTGCTTCTTTAATTATGGCATTAATATCCTCTCTCTCGGAATTACGGAGCTCATGTCATCTGAAAGATGATCTAATTGCTTCTCTGGTCCTCCTTTCATGGTCATTTGCTTTTTTAATTATGGTGATGAACGTGCGGCCATAGTTCCCAAACTTTGGTGAAGATTTTGTATAGGATTTCTCTGAGTTTTGGCCAATTGATATCTATAATGCGAGATAATCCCTCACAGCTCCATCACAATTTAGACAAAATAAAAAATAACCTTACTCGTAATTGATTTTGAAGCCGACAATACTCTTGAACACCTCCAAAAACCAGGAAACTAGTAAAAATATTCTTAAAAGTAATGACTACTATTTTTAGTAGTTGTGAGGATACACTGTGTAGATATATAATTTTTTTCTTTTAGATTTATTTAAAACATGTTATAAAATTAACTAAAATCAAATATTTATAAAATATTTTGATTGTGAAATAATTTATGTTTTTTTGGGCATGTGGTATTCATAAGCCATAGTATAGGCTGATATTGTAACAAGTCCTAATAAGCCGTTACATTGATCCATGGTATAGTAACACAACTTATTCAAAAGTTGATAAAAAAATCAAAATATAACCAATTGAATTTAAATTTAAATTTTATTATTAATTGTGGCAGAATTTAAATGTTTACATGCATTCAAATCAATATTACTTTTGACTTTTATTTATTACTTTTAATGTTTAATTTTTTTTTAATTTAGCCAACATATATGCCTACACATTTACTGGTTGATATTGACAATAGACTAAATTTGCTAAATGTTAAATGTTAACTGTTACTTGTTAAAAATATACACTTGACGTCTACCTCACCAGGTTGTAGATTATTTTATTTTACTTTTATTTTTATTTTTATGCAAGGGATCAAATCTGTTAAGGTGCAAACTTTTTTTTAAAGTGAAAAACTCGAGGAAATATTTGTACCTCTAAAAATTTGATTCCCTTAACGTTTAATAGATCAAAATTTTATACTAATTTAGGTTCATTTAATTATTAATAATTAATATTAGCTTTTTCCACATCTACTTCAAAAACATTCTCCATGTCTTACATACATGGCCAAAATGAAATTACTATTTTGATCAGAAAAATCTTCTGGTTCCTCCAAAAGGCTCCTATGACATAAACAAACTTACAAAGCATTAAAACTAGAGAAAACTATCCTTTAATGTTCATCCCAACACAAATACTGACTTTAGAATTTGTAATTTGAGGTTCGGAGGGAAGAGAATCCAAATCCATAGTGTCCTCTGGAGTTGCCATCGTCGGAAGAGCTCGAACTTCGCTACTCAGCAACTCTGTACTCAATTCATTTTCTACCTCGCTAATACCTCTTGCGAGCAAGGATATCACTTTATCCACCTTTCGACTTGGAGTAGCATAAGCCATTTGTAGTCTTTCTAACTTCGTCTATAACAAGCTTATTTTCTTATGCAAGAGAACAGACTGGGCCTTAGATTCAACCTTTTTTATCTTCCCCCTTTAGATATCAAGGTCGTAATGTACTCCATTAAAACCAAAAAATAGTCCAACTATTGGTTAAAATCTCCTTCTCAGCATTGATCGAGTGCTCCTTTTTATTTATCACTCCATAATATACCCTCGCTACCAAAATTTTCAGCATGCAATATCTAATTACTGCTAAATCCAAAGTGCACTAGCATTCCTTATATACTTGCGAGCCTCCCTCATCTAGCTTGTTACCTCTCATTTTTGCATTGAAACATCCATCAAACTCAAAGATTCTATGTCCCGAACGCATAACCATAGAATTAATGTCTGTTCGACTGAAATCATGCTTCATTAAAACTAGGATCTTCAAGCATGTTGTTTGAACATCAAAGACGGAAATACTTAATATTTGCCTCCATTCAGATTTAATAACAAGAAAACGGACCTTCGACCTATCCCCTATTACTTCTAATATCCCGTGGGGTGTACACTTGTACTCCTTATCCTAACACTCAATCATGGAGTGGAGATACAAAAGCCAAAGGGTGAGACAATGAATGGATTACAAAACCACTTGGATATTAGTAGGATGGTCTCAAATTTGCAACCCAATATTTTCCCCTTTAATTTTAGTTAGTGTGCTTATAACTTGTATTTTCTATATTGTAAATAACATTTTCATGGAATAGGTTCAATAACTAATATTCTAGCATCGTGGGCCATCATTCCATGATCTAGAGATACGTCCTTTTCAATGAGTGAATCCACCATTGTGTTGAGGTGCTTTTTGACGTGGAATAAATTAACAACCTAAAATGTGGAAATTTTCAAACTTATTATGTGCAAAATATGAGAGAAACTTTGTGTCTATCACGCCTATTGAATAACTATCATAAACACTGAAAACCATTAGTTGTATGATGTTTTAAAACTTACCAATTCAAGCCCCCACTATAATGCTAAGAATGTGACCTGATTTTTAGAAATACACGCAAATATCCAAGCATATTTGGCCTTTATTTCTTCATTGGGGTGAAAATAACCGCTAATTCTCCTGCGTCCCTGAGGTTACCTTTTGAAGGTCCATTAAAAATTAATGAGAAACAACCCTTACTACTTTTCCTATTTTTCAATTCCTTTAAGTCAATTATGAGAATTTATGGTGATTATATAGGTCAATTATGAATGAAGCTACTAGCTTGAGTTGGAAAATTTCCAAGATTTAGCCAATCTTTCTTCCTTGCAAACACATCACTTAGATCCCCTAATCACAACCTTTAGCAGAGATTGACTTAAAGAGTAACTGAGTTTCTTTGGAGTCTGGTGTAATTGAATATATATGAACATCGTTAAATATATATTAATTATGAGTAAACTAAACTGCATACAAAAGCCAATTGGTACAACCATCCAACACCTCATGGTTATTGAATCAAATTTTCACTTCCATGGGATTTGAAGTTGCCATTGCTGAAATATTTCTTGCCAATTTTCTGGAAGGGATGAGATAGCTTTTCCCTTGTCCAAATCAATTTTGTAGATCTTGAGAGAGAAGGAGAATTGTTGAAATACATGAGGGATGTATTCCTCTACCTTCTTAGAAACAACAAAACAGGAAGGGACTTGAATATTTTTTTCTTGAGGTTTTATGTTATCAATATATTTGCAAAGACCAATTCCTAATTGAAGAGATATTTTTTTGCCAATCCATCCTTATTCAAAATTCTTCCCCATGTTTTCACTAAATGCGAGTGAAGGAATTTTCTAATTAACAATTCCTATCCTACTCTCACAATGTAAATATTCTTCCGACTACCCATCCATATACATCGATCCAATCTTGAAGTAGCAATTGCGATAAAACCTTTCAGTTCTTTGACTACCTTTGACCAACGGTTTTGAAGATTTGAGGGGACATTGGGATAGTGACACCCAACCCATTAGCCATTAAGATCTCATTGAAATATATCATTAATCTTGTTAAATACCTTTATCTCCTTATGTTTATCCAATTACATTACTCCTTTATTCTCACTCAATAGATATAATAAACAAATTTTATCCTTCCAAATACTAACGTCCGTTCTATGTCCAACCTTCCAACCCAAATCATCCATGATAATAGAGACCACCACTTTTGATCCAGGAGGATATTTCTTCAATACATATTGACAGTGAGGTCCAATTAGCTCCATTTTTTCTGATGTCCAGTTCATCCTCACTGTTTAAAGTTTTCCGGATGAGGTTACTTTGTCATGGTTCAGTTTGATTTCATGGTGGCATGGTGATTTCATGGTGTGTGTGGTAATCCTAAGGTGGAAAAATTGTAAATTTCATGTGGTGAAATGTACCTAAGTTCTAAAGGTCTCAAATGTATGTAAAAATCCTAAGCTAATGTGTGAATGGCGGTGATCCTAAGGCCTAGTCCTAAAGCATAAGTCCCAATGCTAGGACATAAACACCTAGCACAAACCTTGCAAATTTCATAGACCTATGGTGTTAAAACATAAAACAATGTATTAAAACTTGTATAAAAGATTTTGGAACTTCGTGATAAACTTTATATTAAACCCAAATGTAATACACAGTTGACCGTCGGATCAGATAACCAAATCAGAACCGTAATGTATTTGAACAAGCGTATGTGTCAAGAGTTAGCTGTGCATCTTACCATGTAGTTGAACATTCGGGACTTTCCAGCAAGTGAGAACCACGAGATGAGAAAGTTGTTACATGAAGTGTCAACGTGCACCGTTGTGAAGCCTTCAAGACAGAACCATGAGCTAGGAACAATAGGTTAGACCACAACAATCACATGTCCATCCTCTTATCTGCGTTGTTTTCTAACTGCGAGGTCTAATTTTATCTTAAGGTTATAAAGTGGGTTATTTGTTAACTGTGCCAAGTTTTTAATTAAAACCATAGTTCACGTACTCCACTAGATGGGGCATGGTTACAAGACTGAAGACCTAAACAACTTCAATGTTCAACCACATGCCAAATTTAGCTTCCAGGAGTCAAGAGGTGAACTTACTTAAATTTGGAATTTTCTCCATGATGAGGACAGAGTGATTTTGTCTTCAGATTTGGAGAGACAAAGGCCTTTTTGTTTTTAATATTGCTAGGCCATCCTGAGGTAGAATTGGGAACCGAGATAGGCATTGAAAATATAGGAGAGAGAGAGATTTTGTTGACAGTGACTAGAAGTGCTTATGAGCATGATCATTTGGTGTTTTCTCTATGTAAACACTTCCTCGGATCAATCCTTAATAAAAAAAACACCCATATTAAAAGAAGACCTCGAGACATAGTTCACTAGGGAAAAATTAAGAGATCGAGTTAATAATCGAGTTAATAATCAATTCACCGGTTGGAAAATAAGCAACTGTAATTCAGTATTAGATCAGATCTATTTCAGATGATATATTTTGGTATCAGAATAGGGTGTGTTGTATGTTTTTTTTCAGTGAATGTTAGTTAACTAGGTCTAGATTGCAGCGTGGAGAAGGAATGCTTGAGGAGATAGACTCAAAATTTAGAAAGTGAAAAGTCATTCATCAATCGACAATGGGAGGAAACGATGCAAGTGAAACTCTGGAAGTGAAGGTCATGGGTGAAGAACATATTCATCAAATGTTCTTGAACATGCAGTGGATGTTGGGATAACTCTATGAAGATAATAAGGTGAGATATGCAACTTCTTCTTGAAAGGCATCAAAGAATGACAAGGGTAAAGGAAAAGCTGATAAACCTCCTTCTCCTCCATCATCTTAATCATCATCATCATCTTCTTCTTCTACTTCGGCTTCTAAAGTAGAAAATAATCCTCATAAATATCTTTTGAATCTTGACGTAAAATTTACACTAACTATTTATGATGGTGAAATGAACCCAGAGAAACTAACTGGATTAAGAAGTTATAAGTGTATTGTAGAATTCAGAACATTTTGATGAAAGAAAAAAAATTCAGTTAGCTACACTAAGAATCGGGGGAAAAAATTTAATCTGGTGGGACACTAAACCTTAGGTAGATTTAAAGAGAAAAGGTAAAGTCATTTGTTCATGGTCTAATTTTTTAAAAGCTCTCAGAAAACAATTATATCCTTTGGGGTACATGCGGCAAGATGTTATTGATTGGCAACATATGAGGCAAGGTAAATGGCATGATGTTCAGGAGTTTACTGAGGAGTTCAGGAAGAAATATTTGGCACTTGGTATTCCATTGGATACATGTGCAACTTTATTAAAGTACACTAGCAGTTTACATTCATATTTACAGCATATGCTATTGATGTTTAATCCTAATGACTTTCATGAAGTGTGTGTTCAAGCCATACATATTAAATTAGGTGGCAGACCATTCGAGTTTTCACTGAAAGCATCCAAACAGTTGGATGCCAAGGATTCCAAAGACGTCAAGAGGAAGAACATTTCAGAGGGAAAGAATGCAACGAAAACTCGGAAGGAAGGTGAAAGACCTACTTGTACTTGGTCCCAGAGGATTGGACATGATGAAGCTATATGTTGGAAACTCCACCCGAAACTCAGACCAAAGAAGTTTTAGAAGAATAAAGGTGGAAAGAAGCATAATGTACAAATCCAACAGGATTTGGGCTTTGATTTAGGTTATGAAAGGAAAATAACCGCGATGGTTTCGACAGGTAAAAGTTCTGGCACTACTTCCAGTTATTGTACTTCTACATCTTCTGCAAACATAATTCATCTAGATGAGAATAAAGGAGTTGAATTATTTCACATAAGAGTAAATTCTAACCACACAAAGATAGACACTGTTTGACAGTGGATCACAGGAAAATTTAATATCTGAAGAATTAGTTAAGAAGTTGGGTTTGGAGACATAGAATCATTCAAGACCATACCCATTAAGTTGGCTAAAAGAAAGAACTTAGATTAATGTCACAAGGTAGTGTTGTTTAAAATTTTCCATCACAACTAATTACATTGATGAAGTTGTTTTATATGTGATACCATAAGAAATATGTTGAATAGTGCTAGGAACTCCTTATCTCTATGATTGTCATGCAATGTTTCATAGGAGAGATCATAAATACCACCTTAAGAAAGATGGAATTGAATACATTATCTGGGCACACAAAATCAAAACTCCCTTGGATTCAGTTAATTCTAATCAGATGAAGAGACTAATAAGTTAAAGTAAGAGATATGTACTAATTATTGTAATAGAACAACATAAGTATTAACATAATGCTTTTTCATGTTATCAATCTCAGTTTAAAGATAATTTGGTTAAAGTGGTAGATTATTTTCAAAGTCTATTTAAGGAACGAAAACATCTTCCTCATAAATAAGAAATAAAACATGACATACAATTGATGTATGATGCCCCTCTTAATAATGTCGGAATGTATTACATGCGAGTTATAGAAAATGAAGAAATAAAGAAAAGAATCCAAGAGCTAGTTGAAAAAGGGTTCATTTGGCCCAGTTCATCTCCATGAAGCTCAGCCATAGTTTTAGTTCCTAAGAAAGACGGGACATGTAGAATGTGTGTCAACTTTAGGGCCTTAAAAAAAATCACAATCAAGAACAGGTGTCCTCTTCCTAGGATAGTGATTTACTTTATCAGTTGAATTTTTTTTTCTATGTCACTAAGTTGGATTTACGTAGTGGGTATCATCAAATTTGCATTGCAGAAAATTAGATCCAAAAAAATCCATTTTAAAATAGGCAAGGAATATTTCAATGGTTAGTGATGCCTTTTGGTTTTTGTAATTCTTGAGCAACTTTCATGCAGGTTACGAATGATGTATTCTATCCATACATTGATAATTTTGTCATAATATACATAGATGATATCCTCATTTTCAGTTCCAGTGTGGAAGAGCATGTTAGGCATGTTAAACAGGTTTTGGAAGTGTTGCACATGGAAAAATTGTACCTTAAACTATGAAAATGTAAGTTTGGGAAAACTTCTCTGATCTATCTTGGTTACATAGTTGGAGGTTGTCCTTTGAAGATAGGTCCAACTAAAATAGATGTGATTGTTAAATGGCCAAGACCACAAACTGTGACCGAAGTTAGGAGTTTTCAAGATGTAGTTCAATATTGGAGGCGATTCATTTCTTAGTTTTCTTTGATTGCATCACCGTTACATGCTTTAACATGATCCAAAGTTTCCTTTCAGTGGGGAGGGAAACAACAAAAATATTTTGATTCACTTAAGAAGAAAATTGCCGCATCACCAATCATAGCTTTACAAGATGTTCAACAACCATTTGAAATTGAAACATATGCTATTGGTTGTGCAAAGGGCACAATTTTACTTCAAAATGGAAAACATATTTGTTTTCATTCAAAAAAAAATTCTAAGACAGTTTTTAATGATCCAACATATGATAAAGAATTGTTTTCTTTGATTGAAAGTGTAAATAAATGAAAACACTACTTAATGGGTAAGGAAACAATTATTCACGTAGATCATCAACTGATTTAGTACCTTCAGTCGAATACTAAGTTGCAACAATATTGCCATTACAGATGGATGGGATTTCTTCAGCAATTTCACTTGGCGTGTTCTTCACCGTCGATATCGTGGCTTGAAAAAAAAATTCCGCCAATGGTTGAAAAACAAGGGCTTTATGTGGTTTGGTTTCAAAACCCACAATGGTTTCTTTCAAGAGCATCTAATGTCATATTTGAAAAAAAATGAGTTGTGTTGGATTTAAGAAACAAATGCCAAAATCAAATGGAAAAAGCTCTCATCCTTCACACTTTCTATCTTTCAATACACCACCAAAAACGAGGAAACAGAGAAACCCCTCATTAATATACCAAATGTCAACCTCTACAATTTTGTGCAATAGGATCCCCTACACAACATAATGGTTGTGTATAACATAATAGGAAACAAAAAGCAGAGATATTTTATAAGAAGAAAAATGTTCTCAATTCCACATCAAAATCGATCATAAAAACAAACACTAAAAAAGAGAAATTATAAGTGAAGAATAGGGAAATATAAAATATATAATTTCCAAAATCAATCCTAAGAAAAAGCATGATATGCATGTAGAATGCAAAATTAGTATAAAATGTATATAACATCTTTTATTTTAGCTTTTTTAGTTTTATTCAATATTAGATTATGTATCTTGAATATATTTCCTACAGAATAGTATCTCGTGATTTTCAATCAATATATTTCATTCACATTATTTGTTAAGCATAAATGATACTATTTATGTAGTAATACTTCATCTTTGCAATTTTGTTTAGTTGATTATAGTAATATTATAGTTATGGTTAAAATACTCGGTTTCTTACAACATCACTTGAGACACTTATTTCACTAGTTTATAGTATTTTACCATCTGTTAAGCCACGGATTACTTTTGTTTAACCATAATCAATAATCTGCAGGCTGCAATACTTACCTTTTAACGTACTACTCGATTACCAATTCCAAACTACGAGCGTGTCATCACCCCACCTCAATGATTATTCCTTTTCATTTCATTGATACAAAAGAATTATTAATCCCATGGAAGGATATAAATTTAACTTTATATTGTTCACAATTCAAACAAAAATAAATAATCTTTATATTGTTCACAATTCAAACCAGAACAAGTATGGTAGGAAGAGGAAGTAATTTCCATAACCTTCCGCTTAAAACAACTTAAAACGCTAGTTCTGAGTGATGGGCGCAATCCTATGGATGTTGCAACCTACGGCCATAATCTTCCTGAGGTGGTAAATTCCTGCGTACCATATCTGCATACCGACCACCGTTAGCATATCTGCGTGCGGGTACATCCATGTTTGCAAACTGACCACCGTTACCATTTCCGATGACAAGCGGTGGAAATAACGCTGGATTTGTGATGACAAGCGGTGGATGTCTAATTTCGGTTCGAGCAACACGTTGGCTATGAAGCCCCTGTCCCTCCTCTGCGAGTGGTTGTTGTGTTCGGGTTGTCAGGGGAGGTCCAATTTCCAAATCAAGCAACTCAGGATTCTTGTCTACCAATTCCTTCAATGCTTCCTCCTTAGCAGCCAGAGCCTCGTCATCGTCTTTTGGGTTATAGAAATGGAAACACTTGTTGCATCTTGGACAGAATTTGCCTGCCCTACTATGTTGGTTACACATACAATAATGAGAGTGATAGTCCGAAAATTTCTTTCCGCAAACGTAACACAATATGTTTCCGCACCTACACTTCACCATATTGCATCCGTACTTCTTGATTAAATCCACCTGGCAAGTGTCACATTTTCTTATCACAGCTTCCGTCATCCTCTCTTCAACTGCCCTCCGAGGAGCAGTCCCACATTTTTTGTCAAACTCTTCACAGCTTAATGGTAAGTGACTCCGTCTCTTGCATTGGATACAGGAAGCATTTAAACATTTCACGTTTCGACAATCCAGGACTTGTACACACTTGTCTATTTCATATGGAATGTTACAAAATGGGCAATAAACCAAATTTTCAATTTCGGCTTCAACAATATTATCTTGGGCCACACGATATTCATATTTTTCAATAACATCATCTGGGATAACTTTCCGAATCTCTGGCAAAGGAATTGGCTCCTTGCAGTGATAGATATCCATGCAGGAAAGAGAGCCATGTGCATGTGTTCTCCCACTTCCATAAATGATTTCATCGACCTGCCTCCTTATACATTTAAAACAAAACTGATGCCCATCTCTACACTGTACCATATTTTCAGATTGATAATCCCAATAGCAGCAAGCACATTCGATAGCCGTTGCTTCAACCACTTCTGTCTCTGCTTCTAAATTCTCTCCACAACCCTTCTCTTTATTGGAATTACTGAGCTCTCTCCTGTAAGATGATCTTTCTGCTTCGCTGCTCCTCCTTTGATGGTCAATTGCTTCTTTCATTATGGCATTAATCTCCTCTCTCTCGGAATTACGGTGCTCATGTCTTCTGAAAGATGATCTATTTGCTTCTCTGGTCCTCCTTTCATGGTCACTTGCTTCTTTAATTATGGCATTACCCTTCTTGTCCTTTTCCTTTTGGGAATTAGGAATCTGTCTCGCCAAGGAAGATCTTTCAGCTTCTTTGCTCCTCCTTTGATCACCTTCTCTCATGAGTTCTGAAAGTCCGTCGTTTGTTAAATCCAAAGCAACTAACTTTTCTTTGATAGAAATAGAAATAGGCCCATTGTGTGAAGATGATGAAGAACGTGCGGCCATAGTTCGCAACCTTTGGTGAAGATTTTCTATACAATTTCTCTGAGTTTTGGACAATTGATATCTATAATGCGAGATAATTCCTCATCCCTCAATCACAATTTATAAATAAATAGTAGACATAATTAAAAATAACCTTACCCATAATTAATTTTGAAGCCGACAATACCCTTGAACATCTCCAATAACCTGGAGACGAGGTAAAAATATTCTTAAATGCAATGACTACTATTTTTTATTAGTAGTTGTGAGGATATATAATTTTTTTCTTTCTTTTATAATTATTTTAAAAAATGTTATAAAATTAATTAAAATGATTGTGAAATAGTTTATGTTTTTTGGGCATGTGGTATTTATAAGTCATGGTATGGGCTTATGGTATTGCAACAAAGCCTATTTACATGTTAATAATATCCACCGTAAAGTGGAGGTGAATACCTATGATTAAAAATAGTGTCATATTATCCTAAAATATTTTTATTGTGAAATGAGTTATGGATTTTGGGCATCTCGTATTCATATGCATATTACTTTTAACTTTTTATTTATTCATATGCATATTACTTCTAACTTTTTATTTATTACTTTTAATACTTATTTTTCTTAAGTTTAGCCAACATATATGCCTACACATTTACCCCTATACATATATACTTGACATCTATCTGACACCTACCCCCACAGATATACTTGACGTCTACCCCGCACCTACCCCCACACCAGGTTGTAGATTATTTTATATTACTTTTACTTTTATGTAAGGGATCAAATCCCTTAAGGTGCAAACCTCTTTTTTAAATGAAAAATTTGAGAAAAGGTTTGTTTGTACCTCGAGAGAGTTGAGTCCCCTTGGGGCTTAATAGATAAAAAATTTATACCAGATTAGGTTGGTTTAATTGTTAATAGTTAATATTAGCTTTTTTTCATGTCTGCTTGAAAAACATAGTCTATTTTTTACATAAGATGCAGGAGCGTCTCCTCTAAGTCAAAAGGTCAAGAAGAAATCAGACCTAAAGGTCTTGACATTTGTTCAAAGAGCAACTATTGTTAAGAGACATTGTAAAACTCATGTAAAAGGTATTTTATTTCTTAGTGAGCATTGATAGGGAATATGCTTAGTTGTTAGGTGTCAATGAGTGTTGAGCTAATGTAACAAATCCCCTTAGGAAATGGGATATTAGAAAGAATATTTGTTGTTTATGCTAAGAAGATAGAAACGTTATCAATTAGGATTTCCTTAGAATAGAAGTGGTTACAAGTTTGTAGGAATTGAGAGAGGGTAGATAAGCTCTAGATTATATTATAAATTTAATTGTATATGTATAATTTGATTTATTAATGAGAAATTTAATTCATGCGATTGTATTGTGTCTTTGTTATGAGCTTAATGATCAGTAACGGGAAATCTAGTTTATGTGTAATAAACCATTGTTTTATGAATTCTGATCAATGCTCAATGAATGAATAAGTCTTACTGTGTGAATAAAACTTAAGGACTAGATAGAATCATTTGTGATTCTAGTCTGCAGCGAGTGGATGTGAGTGCAGGTCGAGAAAGAAACAAATCCAAATTCTAGATTCGGAGAATTAAAACATAATAGTGTTTTGTATTCGGATTGAGACAACGTGCAAGGTGTATAGCAAGCGTGGAAATTCCAAGTTGGAAGAATAAATAGAAGTAATCTTAGGAGGAAGTAGTGAGTGGATTAAATGGAGTTGCAGAGCGGCAACAGCGAAAAACAGATAAAAGATTAAGGCAGTGAACCCGTAGAAGATTTTAAAAGGAAGAGAAAAGACAACGAGGATTAAATCACAAACATTTGAGTGAAGATCGATGGTCTAGATGGAAGTTTCAAGTGAAATTAGGTAAGTTGTGATATGGACACGTGTTAGGAGAAGCATACAAGTGCACATCGCAATGTCGATTGTTATATTTACGTGTTAAGCCATGAAGAGATAAATAGTATAAGTTGCAATGTGGTGAAGAGGAGCCATGTGTCAGCGGGGTCCACGTGCATATCGCATATCGCATGTGATATGGCACAATTAGTTAATGATGAAGGTTAAGTTTTGCGACATGCGAAATGTTATATTTTCCGAAGTGCAAAATGGTAAGTTTTGCAATTTCAAAGTGGAAAAATTAGCGAAACTGCGATAAGTTCTGAAAAGTGCAATGAAGCGTCAAGAAAAGGGTTAAGCGCGGTGAAATGTGATGATTGCTTAGGCTATAATATTGCGAAAGGTAATAAGGTAAGGGTCATTAAGTTTATGAACTTATCTGAATGAAGAAAAAATCATAACATATCCTCTTTTACGAGTATGAAATTCTGGGAATGGGAAGAGAGTATTATGTTTCTACATATGTGGGTATAAGAGGTCTTTTGGCTGCATCATTCGGTATCAAAGCGTGTAAATGAAAAAAGTTATTATAAATGCAGATTGCAGAGTTAAGTTATTGCAGAAGGATAAAAAAAGCACAACGATGGTTGTTTTCTTGTGGAGAATGGAGATTCAATCGAATGTGAAGAGTGGATGGATAGTGCTTGTGAAATCATGTAGGTATTGTTTTATTGAAACTCTTATTTGAGTTTTGTAGGATAAAAGGAAAAATGAATATTGATAGTTCCAGCTAATGAAGTATGTCAGCAAAAGTAGATCACAACCTTAAAAAATAGTGATAAAGGAAGATGGTAAGGATTTCTGAGTGAAAGAAGAGTGTGCCCAGAACCTAGTATTTCATTTGGGATTAAAATAGAAGAGGACAGTTGTGTTCTCAAAAGTGCAAATGAGTTTAAGCCTAGAAGAAGTAGAGGAATGCTAAAAGAAAGTTCCTGAGAGGGGCCTAGTGGCCAAGTATAGAGGAAATCTTGGTAAGATAAGTTGTAGCAAGAAGGACTTTCTATTGTAGAGGTTTAAATACAACTCATAGTGAGTGAGGAACTCAAAGAGATAGAGGAGAGGATGACTACTGATAGTCATAGCAGAGTTTCTGAGGGAGACCATAACAATCTAGTTTCTGTGTAACAAACCACTATTTTATGAATTCTCAATGAATGAATAAGTATTATTGTGTGAATAAGACTTAATGACTGGGTAGAATCACGTGGGATTCCAGTATGGAGCGAGTGGATGTGAGTGCAAGTCGAGAAAGAAACAAATCCAAATTCTGGATTTGGAGAATTAAAATAGAATATTGTTTTGTATTTGGATTGACACAGTGTGCAACGTGTACAACAAGCATGGAAATTCCAAGTCAGAATGAATGAAGGAATAGAAGTAAGCTTAGGAGGAAGTAAAGAGTGGAGTAAAAGGAGTTGCAAAGCGGCGGCAGCCGAAAACACAGAAAATATTAAGGCAGTGAACCTGTAGAAGATTTACAAAGGAAGAGAATAGACTACGAGGATTAAATCACAAAGATATGTGCAAAGATAGACGGTCCAGATGGAATTTTCAAGTGAAATTAGGGAATTTATGAAGTGGACACGTGTTAAGCCATTATTGGAATTACTGAGCTCTCTCCTGTAAGATGACATTTCTGCTTCGCTAATACTCCTTTGATTGTCAATTACTTCTTTAATTATGGCATTAATCTCCTCTCTCTCAGAATTATAAAGCTCATGTCTTCTGAAAGATGCTCTTTTTATTTCTCTGGTCTTCTTTTCATGGTCACTTGCTTCTTTAATTATCGCCTTACCTTTCTTGTCCTTTTCCTTTTGAGAATTACTAATCTATCTTGCCAAAGAATATCTCTCTGCTTCTCTCCTCCTCCTTTGATCACCTACTCTCATGACTTCTCAAGGTTCTTCATTTGAAAAATCCAAAGCAACTAACTTTTCTTTGATAGAAATAGAAATAGGGTCATTGTGTGAAGAATAAGATGAACGTGCGGCCATAGTTCCCAACCTTTGGTGAAGATTTTGTATATAACTTCTCTGAGTTTTGGCCAATTAATATCTATAATGCGAGATAATCTCTCAACGCACCAATCAAAATTAATAAATAAATACTATACATAATTAAAAATAACTTTACTATAATAAATTTTGAAGTCGAAAATATCCTTGAACAACTATGATAATCTTTCTTTATTTGTATTTATTTAAAAAAATGTTATAAAATTAACTAAAATGAAATGTTTATAAAATATTTTGATTGTGAAATAATTTATGTTTTTTGGGCATGTGGTATTCATAATTCATGGTATGGGACCATGGTATTGTAACAAAGCTTATTTACATGTTAATAATATCCACGGTAAAGTGAGGGTGGATATCCATGGTTAAGAATAATGTCATATTATTGTAAAATATTTTGATTCTAAAATGAGTTATTCTAATATCGGTGTACACTTGTACTCCTCATCCCAACACTCAACCATAGAGTGGAGACACAAAACCCAAAGGGTGAGAGAACAAATGGATTACAAAGCCACTTGGATACTAGTAGGATGATCTCAAATTTCCAACCCAATATTTTCCCCTTTAATGTTAATTAGTGTGCTTAGAACTTGTATTATCATACTTCTAAATAACATTTTCATGAAATAGGTTTAATAACCAATATTATATCATGATGAGCCATCATTCAATGATCTAGAGATACTCCTTTTTCAACGAGTGAATCCACCATTGTGTTGAGGTGTCCTTGAGGTTCCTTTTTGAGGTGGAAGAAATTAACAACCTAAAAAGTAGAAATTTTCAAACTTATTACATGCAAAATAAGAGAGGAAATCGGTGCCTATTTATTTTTTATATTGCACACCTATTGAATAACTATCCTAAATACTGAAAACCATTAGGTGTTTGATGTTTTTTAAAATTACCCATTCAAGCCCCTACTATAATGCCAAGAATTTGACGTAATTTTTAGAAATACAACCCAATCCCCAAGCATATTTGGCCTCTATTTCTTCATTGGGGTGAAAATAACACCTACTTCTCCTTACTCCCTCGGATTACCTTTTGAAGATCCATTAACTATAAATGAGAAACAATCCTTACTACTTCTCCAAATTTTGAATTCCCTTAAGTCCATTATCAGAATGTATGGTGATTATATAGGTTAATTATGAATGAAGCTACTACCTTGAGTTCGAAAATTTCCAAGATTGAGCCAATCTTTATTTCTTTGAAACACATCACTCAGATCCCTTGATCACAACCTCTAGCAGAGATTGACTTAAACAGTAAATGAGTTGAATTGGAGTCCGATGTAATTGAATTTAGATGAACATCGTTAAATATAGATTGATTATGAGTAATCCAAACTCCTTAGAAAAAAAATTTGGTACAACCATCCAAAATCTCATGGTTATTGAGTCAAATTTTCGCTTCGATGGGATTTTAAATTTCCATTGCTCGAACATTTATTTTGAATTTTCTGGAATGGATGTGATATCTTTTCCCTTGTCCAAAGTGATTTTGTAGATCTTGAGAGTGAAGGAGAATTTTCAAAATACATGAGGGATGTATTTTTCTACCTTCTGAGAAACAACACAATAGGAAGGGACTTGAATATTTATTTTCTTCATATTTTATGTTATCAATATCTTTGCAAAGACCGGTTCCTAATAGAAGACATTAAAGTTTGGAAGTCCATACTTATTCCAAATTCTTCCCCTTGTTTTCTCTAAAGGCGAGCGTATGAATTTTTGAGTTAGCAATTCATATCCCACTCTCCCATTTTATATATTCTTCTAACTACCTATCCATATACATCTATCCAATCTTGAAGTATGAATGGGGGTGAAACATTTCAGTTCTTTGACCACATTTTACCAATGATTTAGAATATTTCGGGGGACATTGGGATAGGGCCAACCAACCCAATAACCGTTGAGATCCCATAGAATTATATTATTGATTTTGTTGAATACCTTTAGCTCCATATATTTAGCCAATTACATTACTCCTTTATTCTTGATCAATAGATCTACTTAAGGAATTTTATCCTTCCAAAGGCTAACGTGCATTCCATTTTGAACCTCCCAACACAAATCGTCCATGATAATAGAGGCCATCACTTTACATAATTTCCAAATCTTAAAACCTTGGTCTAGCCATGCTTTTTTTGGGGTCTAATGAGCATATACTTATGGAAATATTTTTGCATAAAGGAAAACTTCTAGCATTATTAGGAATATGAAAAAAGGAACTAAACTATACTCCCATTGAAATCTAGATTCATGATCTCGGGATATTTTATCGCTAATCCACCAAAGTTTCTAGGAAGGAACATGTTATTCGAATTCACTAAATGAAATCTATGTTCATTGTTCTTTCCTCCTTTCTAAAGAAAATTCCATAATAGGCCACCAATTTGGTGGATTACTCCATAGGGGACAAGTAAAATTGAACCCATATAAATTAGGAAACATGAAAACATTGATTTTATTAAGACACTCTTTCCTGTCACAGTTAACCATTGTTCCCCCCACCCCGAATATTTTATTCTATTTTATTTTTTTATTGTGGGATTGCCCCCCATTCATCTGCATTAGATTCTCCTAGTGAAATTGGGATTCCTAAAAATTTGAATAATTCCACTTTGTGACAATTGAGAACTCCAATATCCTTGAAATCTCATTCGACATTGATTCAAAAAAATTCCAACTACGTAATTATCATTTATTTTTATTGACCATGCTACCGAATAGATAAATGTAGGTGTTTATAATATTTTTAAAGTAGAGGACTATTAGTTTTGTAGCACCACCCAAATCGAGAGTGTCATTTAAAAACTCAGAGTGATTTACTCCTTTAACATTTCGTATGATACTCAATACCACCAAATTGTCTTCCTACCTGGATTTCTCCAAATTCATACAAAGGCTTTTAGCCATATTAATGTGATGGAGAGGATACAATGGGTAGCCCTACCTCAACCCTCAAGAGGAAATAAAAAAAGGGTCTGTCAACCATTAAGCAATGGTGCAATACATGCTTTTATCCACCTTATAAATTCCCTACATATCCCCAATTTTTCTAACATACAGAAAACAAAATAGTTCCCTACTTAGTCAAAGGCATTGGCCATATCCAACTTTGTCACCATTCTTGGCTTGCTAAATTTCTTGCTTGAGTGAATTGCTTCCTAGACAAGAATGATATTATCCAATATTTGTCTCCATTGCATGAATCCTCATTGGTTCTCCGATATGACATCCAACAATATTTTTTTTCAATTTGTTCATCACGATCTTTGTTAAAAAGAGAGATTGATCAAAATGAGGTGAAATTTACTAGAGACAAAAAGGACAAGTTAGTCATTTTTTTTATCTTCTCTTTAATTTGAGAATTATTCAATATCTGCATCATATAATTTTTTATCATAACCCAAAAGCTTCTATAAAAAAGGTTCAAGAACCCATCAAGGCCAAAGGATTTATCTAGGTCCAAATATTGCTACAAGAAAACCAAACTAAAATTTGAGATCCCTACATATTGAAAAAATAAATTTAAGGCTGTCTTCAAGGGAAAAAGGATAAAATCCTTTGGATATAGGCAAGGAGGGTGGAATGTGAATTTCCTCACTCCTACCAAGAATTAATCTTAGAAAAAATTCATTATTGTTAAGTGATGCCCCTCAATATTACAACATGAATGTTGCTAATCCCAATGGGTCTCGAATTTAATTGGCAACCGAAGGTTCATACATAATTAATAGGGCTTAGCACTATGTATGTAGCATGTAATGTGTTCTTATTTTGTTTATCTTATGAAAAGGAAAGAAAATGAAAGAAAATTTGTAACATAGAGACCATTATGTTGCATATGCTACACAAAATACTCCAAATAATAGGAGAGTGACAATAGCAAGAAAATATATTATATTTGTAAGTAAGTGAATACAAACAATCAATCTTGCGAAAATAAAAGTAAATCTACTCTACTATGCATTGGAAACAATCTTGCAACTAAAAGAAATCATTGAAACATCAAACCCTCATTCACAGAAAAACGAAAGTTCTGCTACAGTAACTACGTCAAAGATTCTATAAGTTTTATAGGCTTAGAAACTACATTCTTAGCGACTTGGTGACGTTGCATTTTGCAAATTAAGGCTGACCATGCTTCGGCTAAAAATCTAAATTATCTTTTGATGCAAAACACAAGATGCTACAAGAGACTTTTTTTTTTTATATAGGATATACTCCATTGAACATAAAACCATCTTTTAGATGTGATTTTGAGGAAGGATACATTTAAGATGTTAGCCCCCTAAAAATTTTTGACAAGCAAACAGGGCGCTAAAATGTTGTTGAGCCTTCAAGGAATGCATTTCCCCTGAAAACACATCATCCTTGAAGCCTCCTTATGCCTTTTGTCCTTTGATAAAATCCCCTCTGCCGATTTCCATTATAAAGCCTCTTTGTTCGTGAAGAAGTGCCCAAGGGTCTCCTTTTCCCTCTTATTTCATTTCCTCTAAGCCTTTGTTCTCATCTTTTGTCCTTGCCCTTCTAAATTCCCCACTCGCCCCCTTCAAATGCTACCCACACCCCTTGATGGGTAAATGTGATTTATGTGTTAACCACTTCCCCTCCATGCTTGTTAAAACCTTATATTTCAAAGGTTCGTATATATATATATACTTCCCCTTTGTTATAAAACCACTTCCCCGACCATACCCCTTAGAACCTTATAATAAACAATTTTAATTTTTATTATAAGTCCCACACTTAAACCACTTCCCCTTTCCATACCCATAAACTTTATTATAAATTTTTGTATTATATATATAACACCGCCGCATATTAATTTCAATCGCAAATCTGTTCCAATCGCATGTTTTATTGTGAATGCTCTGATCACTCATCACAAATATTTGCGATGCGATTGATCGTGTCGCAAATATTTGTGATGCGACTGATCGTGTCATAACTCTGATCGCACCCTCCGCCCGATCGCGTAATCGCAAATTCGACCCCTGATCCGTCCAATCGGATGTCCCTCCGATTGCTCCGACCTCCGATCCAATCGCATCGCATGTCCCTCCGATCGCTCCGATCGCACTCCCCGCCAATTGCTTTCCCCTCTGATTGATCGCATCGCATGTTTTCCCTATTGCGATTCTGATTAGTCCCTGCTCCTGATCTCCGATTGCGATTAGACCTGCCAGGCCCACCGTACCACTCTTCTGCCCGCTCATATAATAAAGGGGTTTTCCCTTTGTAAATTGGAAATTCGTATGATTTTCAGTTTTACAAAGGGTTTGCCCCAATCACATCAGAATTTTTCTTTGCATCGTCCCATCCCGCTCCTTCTCCCAATTCCGATTTGCTATTGCAATCCGTACCTCCCAGTCCCACCACTTCATTCCTCTGCCATTCATAATATTAACCCCATTTTTCTTTGTAAAATTTGAAATTCATTTCGTTTTATTATCACAAAGGCCCCTTCTCCATCGCACCGGAATTTTTGTGTTATTCCTCCTGCCCCGCTCCTCGATTCTGATTTGCGATTTCACTATTATTGTATATCATATCACTCCGCTCTCGCCTGATTGTGATTACAATTTATGTGGGTCTCGTTGCCTCTCCTTCCCTCCTGTTCACTATTTTCCCTTCACTAAAGGCAGGTTCCATCCAAAGGTCATTTTATTTAAGAAGTTGGTTTTATTCAAAAGTGAAAGGAAAAGCCTGAAAGTCTGAGGTCTGCAAACTCAGAAGTAAGGTCACAGATGGTCATTTCAGCATTTGCCAGTGGACCAATGAGAGAGATTCAAAGGGGGTTGATGCCTGTTATTGATGTAATTAATGTTTAACCCCGCATTCAAAAAATCAAGGCACAGTTTGAAGACTTAAGCACGCAAAGGGTCATATCTGCATTTTGATATCAGCAGAACACATTCCTATAGGAATGAAATTTAACTAAAACACTTCTCATATCCCCTCGAGCCCTCAAACGGTTAATTATACTGACAGAGCTTCTTAAAGACTATCTGGAAAATATTTATGAGGTATGGAAAGTCTTGCAGTGTTCGCATCCATGTCATTTATTCTAGAAGGCTAGCGCAGAGCTCCAAATAGCCAGAAAGGTACTTCACGAAACACCAGAGGTCAAAATCGACCTGATAGAGATCTCTAAACCGGCCTACAGAGTACTTACAACGATGCAGGTGCTATTACGCAGAGTGGGCTCGGGCTCTTCCACCACTCTGTCTTAATGAACACATTTAATTTGTATCTACCCCTGTTATTCTCATTCTCCTATAAGAATTCCCAAGAACGAATTGTACAGGTTGTTGTTCGGCTGCTGCCGTTGTAGTTAGAGCGATTTCAGCTTTGACTGTTAGAACAGTTTCGGAGAGATTAGCAGAGTAGTTGTTTTGTAGTAGGCTGGGAGGCGAAAGTTTGGATTGTAATCAGCCATTGAGCTTAGTGTATGTGACTGGTTTTGCACCAATTAATCAAAGCACATTTCATAGGATCCTGGTCTATTACTATTGGTGATGTTTTTATAACTCTGTTTATTACACCTTCACAATGTTCATTTTCTACTGGCTTGCATTAGAAATATGGTATAGGATTTACCCTTGTTAGGAACCCTATGCTTCTGCTCTCCTTGCCTTCCATGTTTTCTGCTAAATGTGTTATCTAAGGGTTGTTTTCAGTTAATTTAACCAGTGTAGTAGCTCCTAATGCTACTAGCTGATGTATGAATTAAATGAATCTGTATTTAGATGTTCTTGTTGGGTTTACGCTGGAATATTTGGGAACACTAGGGATTAGAGTTAGCCCTATCCACTAGGATCCTTGTGCGACCAACTGGCGTTTCTAAGATCTCTCTGTTACACTTATCTCTGTTTTCCCTTGGAGCATGCTAAAGCTGACTTGGAGTTAAATGACCTCTGGTCCGATCTATAAGCTGCCCCTTTATCTCTCCTTTGAGAGTTGCCTATGATTATGTCCAAGCAGGTCTGGAGTTAAATGACCTCTGACCTGATCTATAGACAGAAATTAGGTTGCCTTCCTTCTCTCACTTTCTTTCCTTAATGTTCCATCCCAGCATCTAATCTAAAAGATCCTTTAGTATTAGATGACTTGCCCTCTGAAAGCTTTGACTATTTTTTGAATGTAATCACCTTTCATGACTCCATAGCCCAATGGATGGCACTTTCTTGACCTATCCTCTTTGCTGAAACATCCTACTGTTTTGTTCTTTTCCTTCCATCACTTTCTCAGTCCATGATCTCATGACCAGCCTGGCGACCATCCAACCAAATCATTTTAAAACCTCCCTTTGTGCTTCATACCTAGCCTAACATCTCATTTTCAGCTTCAAAGATATACCATTCTTTGCTCTATTTGGAGAGATCCCTCTCCGGGTCCAGGAGGGCTAGATCCTAGGGCCCCAAAGCAGTTCTGATGTTGTCTCATCTTTTGGTCTTACCAATCTGGCCAAAACATGGGAACCCCAACATAATGGAAACTCCGCTGGGGAGTTGAGTGCATTTCATATTAAACGTTCTTAGGCACTCAAAGACCCAAGATCTCTGGTTAGATTGGCTTTCAATTGCTGATGGTGGACAACAGCCCACTTCAAACAGTCAAATTTATCCACCTGGTGACTCCACACTCCATAATCCTCAGAGAATCCACTGGAGGAAGAACCTAAAATATGGCCAGACCTCATAGAAGGATAAAACACATGGGTTGGATTTGGTTTAAAGAATTCATTGTCTTTGTTTACCACTATGTTCTGTCCTACTTAAAGCCTAAGTAGGTGTACAAAGATGAGACCCACAATGTATGTGGGAAAGATCTCAAGTCTCAGTCTTCCAGCCATGAGGAGACCTGTACTCCTATGAAAGACCTGGTGGAAGAAGAGCCTCATGTAATATCCCCCACTCCTAAATAAACTGCAAGCATTCATGAGCCTCCTGTTTCAATACCCACACCCACAAAGGTCATAGAAAGATACAAGCCTCTGGTTTTACCTCTTCTCTTCCAACCCCTTCCTGCATAAGTTATAAACCAACTGCCTCTTTTAGATGGAGAAAATAAAAGGACCACTGTTAAAGAACATGTTCAAAACCTTGAGGATTTACTTGAACTGTATGAAATAGAAGAAGATGAGGTGTGCATCAGAATGTTTGCCTTGTCATTTCAAGGAAATGTTAAGAGTTGGTTCAAAGGCCTGCCAGAGGCAAGCATTTGCAGCTTTCATCAATTTTCTCAAGTTTTCCTCGACAAGTGGGCAGCCCCAAAGAGTGCTCTTCTCATCCTAAAGGAGTGTCAAAATTTGAAAAGGCATCCAGGTGAGACAGTACAAGAATTTTCAGCCAGGTTCAATAAGGTATATCATGCAATACCTTCTGACATAAAACCACCTCTAGGATGGGCCCTAGTGGATTATCGGAGTTCTTTTGACCTCAAGGTGGAATTTTATATAAGGGAAAGAGAGCCTTTGAGCCTGGAGGAAATGCAAGAGGTAGCAATCACTGTCGAATAAAACATAAAGTGCAGGGAAGAAATATTAAAAGCAGCAATGAAATACCGAGCAGAGAAAATAAGGTAGATCTCTTTAGAAAACAAGCTGGAAAGATTGATCGAGGCTGTCGATACTCGACTGAACACAAAAGAGGAAGAATATGAGGCTGAAACCAGAGAGGATAATTGGAAAATACCTACTCCTTTTCCTCAAAAAGGACAAACCAGATCACTGCAAGATGTAAGCAGCATGCCAAGCATGTATGATGAACAAGAGTTTGAATTAGAAAATGAACTTGCAGACTATGTTGAAGAAAGACTTGTCGAGAGTCCCGAAGATTTGATGGGTGACAATGCTTATAATTATGATTTCTCTGATTTTGATCTGTCTGATGAAAATATTTTCGAAGGGGAAACTGAGCTTGCAGGGCCATCATCAGTAGATTCATGGGAGGAATATTACGACCATCAAATTCAAGAAAATGATGAGCCAACGTAGGCCATCTATGATACTGATGGAGAAAGCGTTGAAAGCGTGATAGCAGATGAAGATTCATTGAATCTTCTCTCTGCTTTATATCTAAACATCAGTTATACTTGCCAGGAGGAAGGAAGCCGGAAGCTCTTCAGCACAGGGGACAAGGAGGAAAAAGATGAAGAAACTCTTGAGCGGAATGGATATCTGGAGCCTTATCCCGAAAGGATTAAGGTCATCAAAGAAGACCCCGCTCAAAGATGTGTTGATTTTTTCACAGAGTTCAGTCCGTTTCAGCAAGACCAGACTGTGTTACTAGAGGACAGAACAGTCGAATATAATGAGCCCTCTAGCTTAGGTTGCAGTGAAGACGAGCGAGATCTTCTTTCCCACAGGCATCTTTGTCTCGATCCAGAGGAAGAATAGGTATTTCTGGTGTATACTCATCTGCCAAATACTCCCAACCAGGAAGAGGAGGAGTGTGATTACGAAGGCCTCACTGCAGATGCAGTGATTGAAGCTGCCCGGGACACAAATAGCCTACCGGCCATGGCAGGTTTTAAAAAAGAAAGTTTATATCATGTGTTGTTTGATCCTGTGGCATAATACATGGAGGCACTGATTGGCTCAGCTCCTCAAGCATCAATCTTTTGTGAGAGCCAAGTACATCAAAATTGGTCACCACTGCTAGTGGCCTCAGTTTTGAACATCCACATGCAGAGCATCCTACGGTTGTCTCTGGTGACCTGTCAGTTTTTCTTCCCCTTTTTGCTATTACTTGACTGGATACATTAGCATTATGGTATCACCTAGAGCATCATAGATTTCCAGTTAGGGTAGGGTAGGTAGGAAAAGCTCAATAAAGTTCAATCTGTGAGCATGTAGTTAGTTGTTTTAATTTCTGAAAAGTCCAACAAGCCAGACAGTCTAACCCTGGCTTGACTGTTTTTCAATTTCTGTCTTAGAATGTAGAGAAGAAATCCGCTGGACAATCTAATCCCAGCAGATATTAGTTTAGGTAGAGAAACTATGAGGCCAACAGTCTAATCTGGTCTCATGGAGCAATAAGGGTAGATTTAGAATATGTTTATTTTCCTATTTGTAAAAATTGATGATGTAAAGGGTTTGCAAGTCCAAATGCACCCTAGAAGAGAAGATGTTAGGACTATAGTGTGGGTAGGTAGTTGTTTGGGAGAATTTTACTGCTGATATGATGTCTTCATGATTTGTGGCAGTTGATCAAAGAAAGAAATGGATGAGTCAAGCACCAGGCATCTGGCCTACACCAAATATCATCTTCTGAATTCTTGACTCCTTCAAGAAGAAGCCATCCCCATGTGGAGCCACTGTTAGGTCCCTATAAATTTTTGACAAGCAAACAGGGGGCTAAAATGTTGTTGAGCCTTCAAGGAATGCATTTCCCCTGAAAACACATCATCCTTGAAGCCTCCTTGTGCATTTTGTCCTTTGATAAAATACCCTCTGTCGATTTCCATTATAAAGCCTCTCTGTTCGTGAAGAAGTGCCCAAGGGTCTCCTTTTCCCTCTTATTTCACTCCCTCTATGCCTTTGTTCTCATCTTTTGTCCTTCCCCTTCTCAATTCCCCACTTGCCCCCTTCAAATGCTACCCACACCCCTTGATGGGTAATTTTCCCCCTTTTCCCCCTTTCCGATCATAAATTCACATTATAAATCACTTTACATACAAATGTGATTTATGTGTTAACCACTTCCCCTCCATGCTTGTTAAAACCTTATATTTCAAAGGTTCAAATATATATATATACTTCCCCTTTTTTATAAAACCACTTCCCCGACCATACCCCTTAGAACGTTATAATAAACAATTTTAACATTTATTATAAGTTCCTCCCCTTAAACCACTTCCCCTTTCCATACCCATAAACTTTATTATAAAGTTTTGTATTATATATATAACTCCATCGCATATTAATAGCAATGGAAAATATGCTCCAATCGCATGTTTTATTTTGAATGCTCTGATCACTCATCGCAATATTTTCGATGGGATTGATCGCGTCACAAATATTTGCGATGCGGCTGATCACATTGTAACTCCGATCGCACCTTCTGCCCGATCACGTAATCGCAAGTCCAGCCCCCGATCCGTCCAATCGCATGTCCCTCCGATCGCTCCGATCGCACTCCCCGCCGATCTCTTTTCCCTCCGATTGATTGCATCGCATGTTTCCCTATTGCGATTTCGATTAGTCCCCGCTCCTGATCTCCGATTATGATTAGACCTGCCGGGCCCACCGTACCACTCTTTCGCCTGCTCATATAATAAAGGGGTTTTCCCTTTGTAAATTGGAAATTTGTATGATTTTCAGTTTTACAAAGGGTTTGCCCCAATCGCGTTGGAAGTTTTCTCTGCATCATCCCATCCCGCTCCTTCTCCCGATTCTGATTTGCGATTGCAATCCGTACCTCCCGGTCCCACCACTTCATTCCTCCGCCATTCATAACATTAACCCCCTTTTTCTTTGTAAATTTTGAAATTCATTTCGTTTTATTATCACAAAGGCCCCTTCTCCATCGCATCGGAAGTTTTGTGTTATTTCTCCTACCCCGCTCCCCGATTCCGATTTGCAATTTCACTATTATTGTACATCAGATCACTCCGCTCCCGCCCGATTGCGATTGTGATTTATGTGGGTCCCATTGCCTCTCCTTCCCTCCTATTCACTATTTTCCCTTCACTAAAGGCAGGTTTCATCCAAAGGTCATTTTATTTAAGAAGTTTGTTTTATTCAACAGCGAATGGAAAAGCCTGAAAGTTTGAGGTCTGCAAACTCAGAAGTAAGGTCACAGATGGCCATTTCAGCATTTTCCAGCGGACCAGTGGGAGAGATTCAAAGGGGTTGATTCCTGTTATTGATGTAATTAATGTTTAACCCCGCATTCAAAAAATCAAGGCACAGTTTGAAGACTTAAGCACGCAAAGGGTCATATCCACATTTTGATATCAGCAGAATGCATTCCTTCCAGAAGGACGTTTACCTACAACACTCCTCACATCTCCTCGAGCCCTGAAACGGTTAATTATACTGATAGAGCTTCTTAAAGACTGTCTGGACAACATTTATGAGGTATGGAGAGTCTTGCAGTGTTCCCATCCATGTCATTTATTCCAGAAGGCTAGCACAGAGCTCCAAACAGCCAGAGAGGTACTTCACGAAACAGCAGAGGTCAAAATCGACCTGACAGAGATCTTCAAACCGACCTTCAGAGTACTTACAGCGATGCAGGTGCTATTAAGCAGAGTGGGCTTGGGCTCTTCCACCACACTGTCTTAATGAAAAAATTTAATTTGTATCTACCCATGTTATTCTCATTCTCCTATAAGAATTCCCAAGAAAAAATTGTAGAGGTTGTTGTTCGGCTGCTGCCATTGTAGTTAGAGGGATTTCAGTTTTGACTGTTAGAACAGTTTGGGAGAGATTAGCATAGTAGTTGTTTTGTAGTAGGCTGGGAGGAGAAAGTTTGGATTGTAATCAGCCATTGAGCTCTATGTATGTGACTGGTTTTGCGCCAATTAATCAAAGCACATTTCACAGGATCCTGGTCTATTACTATTGGTGATGTTTTTCTAACTCTGTTTATTACACCTTCATAATGTTCATTTTCTACTGGCTTGCATCAGAAATATGGTATAGGATTTACCCTTGTTAGGTACCCTATGCTTCTGCTCTCCTTGCCTTCCATGTTTTCTGCTAAATGTGTTATCTAAGGGTTGTTTTCAGTTAATTTAACCAGTGTAGTAGTTCCTTATGCTGCTAGCTGATGTATGAATTAAATAAATCTCTCTTTTGATGTTCTTGTTGGGTTTAAGATGGAAGATTTGGGAACACTAGGGATTAGAGTTATCCCTGTCCACTAGGATCCTTATGCAACCAGCTGGCCTTTCTAAGATCTCTCTGTTACACTTATCTCTGTTTTCCCTCGGAGCATGCTAAAGCTGACCTAGAGTTAAATGACCTCTGGTTCGATCTATAAGCTACCCCTTTGTCTCTCCTTTGAGAGTTTCCTATGAGTATGTCCAAGCAAGTTTGGAGTTAAATCACCTCTGACCTGATCTATAGACAGAAATTAAGTTGCCTTCCTTCTCTCACTTTCTTTCCTTAATGTTCCATCCCACTATCTAATCTAAAAGATCCTTTAGTATTAGATGACTTGCCCTCTGAAAGCTTTGGCTAGTTGTTTCATGTAATCACCTTTCATGACTCCATAGCCCAATGGATGGCACTTTCTTGACCTATCATCTTTGTTGAAACATCCTATTATTTTGTTCTTTTCCTTCCATCACTTTCTCAGTCCATGATCTCATGACCAACCCAGCGACCAACCAACCAAATCATTTTAAAACCCCCCTTTGTGCTTCATACCTAGCCTAACATTTCATTTTGAGCTTCAAAGATATACCATTCTTTGCTCTATTTGGAGAGATCCCTCTCCAGGTCCAGGAGGGCTAGATCCTAGGGCCCGAAAGCAGTTCTGATGTTGTCTCATCATTTGGTCTTGCCAATCTAGCCAAAACATGGGAACCCCAACATAAGAGAGACTAAAGGATGGGGAAGGGGTATTTTCAAAGTCCTTGTGTCTATGAGGGATAAGTTTTTTCACCAAAAGAGTGAGTCTAGGGATTTTTGTAGCTTTATAAAATGGAAAATTATGCAAAAATGTATGAAAACAAGTGAGAAAATAGTAATCTAGACAAGATTAATGCATGGGAACGAATTATATATTCATAAATTAATTATTCCAAAAATTACTAATATAATATGCATAAAATAACTTGAAAAAACACTAACTCATTAACTTGCAGAAAACAACATTAAAAACTAATATTAAAAAAATGAATAGTCGAACTAATGCATGTAGAATACAAGTAAAAAGAGGGATGTTGACCACCTAGGGTGTGCCATAACCCAAGGAGTCTCATATCCTTGAAGTGGTAGCAACCTAAGAACCAAATTTTGTTTTCATTTATTATAAAATGTGTTGATACATATGAAACTACAAGATTGGAATGCTATAAAAAATCCTTCACTTAAGTTTTTTTTATGTCTAACTTCAAAACTAAACTCCTAATGGGCTTAATGAAGCCTTGTTTATAAAAATATATTTGAGGAGTAACCTCCATGAATAGGGTGTTTTTTTTCCCTTGAAAATACCTATATAATACAATCTTGTTCCCTCTAACCCCACAACTACAGGGAGGAGTATAAATTATGTTAATCCAACTTGGTTTGGTAATGCTACAATAAGGGATGGGTATCATACTTTTCTCTTGAACTTATTCCTTGTGATCTATACCAAATATCCTCGGTATCCTTCAAAATAAGCACATTAGAAACATGAAGTGTGATAATAGTTCTAGCCTTCCTAAGAGCTTACTAAAGCAAGAAATATGTTATTAAGTGTAGAAGGAGAGGTTAAATGTGCATATGAAAAGTTATATCAGCCTTAAGTTGTACCCACTTGGGAGGCACAGCATACTCCCCTATTAAAAATATTGATCATCCTCTAAGAAACCTAATCATCTTCCTTTTTCTGACGTTCTTAATTTATTTTCCTAATGGCTTTCGTAACATCACATATGGTGGTAGCTGTAGTTTCCCCTACTAGATGAAAGCTTACATTTTCTTGAATTTCTCTCCATGCCCTTGTTTCTTCCTCCTAACTTTGATACTATTTTAGGAATAATAGTAAGGGATGGCTAAATTGATTTCAACCCATTGGAATCCAACTCTTTGGATGATTCTTTTATACAAGGGAGATTTGGCCAATATAGTCATAAACCTGTTAAGTGAATTATATTCCCTGATCATCATACTTTGTGTCAATGTGTGCCATCTCCCCTTATACACATGTAAGCTTCCCTCACCTAATAGCCCAAAGGCATCCTCAAAGTGGAGGATTTCCTCTTCTTTCCTTTGTATCTAAATTGTTTCAAAATTAAGATCTCTTGTTATGAGCTCATGATTTGTGATGGGGAGATATTGGGATGGATGCTCTAGCCTAACCCCTAATAGTTTCTCCATTTCTTTGGATAATGATCTAGCACCGTTCTCTACCCTCATTTATTCATGCCTTGGCCATGATGCTAATGCCATCTTTTTTTTATCACCCAAATGAAAATATTTGGCACCATACGTTGATGTCATGAAGCAGTAATGATTGTGCATGTAGAATTATTCAATATTGGCCTTATCCTCAATGTTCATATAGAGGAAAAATAAAATAAATTTCCTCCAATATTTTTAAGAGGGAGACAACCATTTTCTTCTAGCAGTCTTATTTGGAATTGACACAATTAATATTTTTAAAATAAGGAAATTGTATTCGAGGGGTGTCTACAATTTAGAGGTTCAATGGACAAGTGTGTTATAATGCATAGGTCGATTTCAAGAGTGGGAATTTGTTCTTCTTTCACTTGTAGCAGTATTTAGTGTTAGAAAATCAGAAAATTAGAAATATTTTATTGTTCTAGATTATTTAATTGTGATGTTCTTTAATTCTTATTATGTTCTTTTTGTCTTCCTTCTTCTTAGTTCATAAAGCAATTAAAAAAGAAAAAACACATAGATCAAGGACACCATATGTAGGCCAACACCTAGGTCAAAACCCTGCTCTAACGGAAAACCTAGTAAGTAATTCTTCCTTATATAGTATTGTTGAGACTCTCGACCTTCACTCACACTTCTTCTGCACCAAGTTAGCGTTCATTTTGATCCTCCTTTTCGACCTAGCAACAATAGCATACAAACCAACACTATGCAACACTTCTTTGGACCTTAGTTCTTGAAATTTTGTCTTCGATAAATGACTTTGATCTTGATTGTAGGCATTTGATTTTATACTAATACAAATTCTCAATGCACCAAAACCTAGAAAATCAATTTCGACCTGTCCTCCTCTTGGCAGTAGCAACATGCGACAACTGGAAGAAACTGCCAACCACAAATAACTAGGAACTTTGATCTTCCAATCTAGGGAATGTGAGAGAGAGGGAGACACCAAAATTTCCTTTTTTCTTCAATCCTTCAGCTTATCCAAACTCACACTTCTTTTGACCCCTTCCTTGACTTTGCACTTTTTCCCTTATGCAACAGTAGATACTGAATTTTTGTGTGAGTGAGTCAGTCCTCCAAATTAGTTCGAGCTTCCTGCAAATATAGGCTTGTGATTAGATAATGACTAGCTGTTCGGGGTGGGCGTAGCCCAAACTAGATGAACCACGTATATCTATGTCTCTCTGGTTTTATGTGTTTTGTGTGCTTGTGTTTTCTGGATATTTTATGTGTTTCATTGCTCTGTAATATTTAATTTTCTAACATTTACATCAATTTATAGTTCTCAAATGACTTAGATAATGTCTGCAATGGATCGAGAACACTAAGAACCCCTAGTTGGGCTCTTTGTTCTACAACAAAAGTTACAAAAGTCATTGAGTTATGCTCCACTCAAAAATTCTGGTAATTTTCCTACAATTCGTACTTTCCTACAAGTCATTCTACAAATTCTGAATTTTTTGGCCATGTGCGGCAACAAATTTTTCCCATGCCTACGAGATTCCTTCTGCACTTTGTGAAAATCATCATCTCCTTAAATTTACTATGTCGGCCTTTATCCACATAATCTGGCACCACTTGGCGTTTTCTTCACCGTCGATATCGTGGCTTGAACAAAATTTTCCGCCGATGGTTTAAAAACTAGGGCTCTATGTGGTTTGGTTTCAAAACCCACAATGGTTTCTTTCAAGAGCATCTGATGTCAGATTTGAAAAAAATGAGTTGTGTTGGATTCAGGAAACAGATGCCAAAATCAGATGGAACAAGCTCTCATCCTTCACACTTTCTATCTTGCAATACACCATCAAAAACCAGGAAACAGTGAAACCCCTCATTAATATACCAAATTTCAACCTCTAAAACTTTGTACAATTTGATTCCCTACCCAACATAATGGTTGTGTATAACATAAGAGGAAGCAAAAAACAAGAGATATTTTATAAGAATAGAAATGTACTCAATTTCACATCAAAATCGATGATTAGAACAAACACAACAAAAGAGAAATCGTAAGTGAAGAATAGGGAAATATAAAATATATAATTTCCAAAATCAATCCTAAGAGAAAGCATAATATGCATGTAGAATGAAAAATTAGTAAAAACTGTATTTCATATCCAGCTTGCATGACTGTCAGGGTAAAAAGCGCGCCAATCGAGTTTGCTAAGGACAGAAATAAAAAAGAGAAAATAGAGAGTAGATCAGGTATGGTGGAGGATGAACAGAGGTTTTACACAAGAAGGAGACAAACCAGAAGAGAAAATCAAGAAGACACAAGCCAAAAACAATCGAAAGTGACAAGACAAACTCCAATCAAGTCCCTAGTGGATTCGCCAGTTCGTTGGAGAGGTAAATACCCTCTGTGGACAGAGGTGGTCCCTACTAGCCTTGAGCGGGTCTAGCAACAACCATACATGCAGTGATGTAAGTCTCTAGTTACAAAAATGACAAAACATAATGAATTGCCTACCTAAGGTCCTACACAATGGTCGTTGAAGAAAGGATGACATTTATTGTCCTTCGCTTTGGTAGATCACGATCCTTCTGCTTAACACGTTCGAACACCTGCACACATGTGAAGAAACACAATGATACACAGCATAGAATCTAAATCTTGTAACCATACACCAGTCAGAGAGGATGTAATTCATTGCATCAAAGACAAAGACACATGAATGAAACCATAATCAAAGTCGCTTATCATTAAAATGAGAAAGGAAAGTTACAACCCAAAGCTCTAATTCTGGATCTTCCTTCGGCGAGGCTAACAACGGAGCACGTGTCAATGAAGCTTGTCAGAAATGAGACAAAGCTATCTCTCTTGGGCTTGGCTCTCAAAGGCTGTCTAGCGATAGTCTCCTTGCTATAAGTTCAGCTCTTCTCTAGTACTATTAGGACTACTAGGACTAGCTTGCTAAGGGAAAAACAGAAAGCTTATATAGATGGTGGAAGGGGAGTTGGGATCCCTAAAATTGTGGGACTGGCCCTATCCTCAAGGAAGCTTCCATGATAGGTGGAAAACCACCTCCCATACATGGAGATCCGGAGCCAAACTTTCTTCAAAGGAATGATTGTCCTTGTCAAGGGGGATGCCATGAAAGTGGTTTCAGATTATGTCACTGCTCACAGGTCACGGGAAAGGCCCTCCAATGTGCAGGATGGGGGATTGCAGGGATGGTGACAAATTACTGTGTAACAACAGGCTAAAGGAAGAAGATGGAGGAAAAGAGAGGTACAAAGCTAGACTTGTGGTGAAACGGTTTGCACAAAAGAAAGGTATTGTTTTTAATGAAATATTTTCTCCTGTTGTTAAGATGACTTCAATTAGAACTATTTTAAGTCTTGTAGTAGCAGAATATTTACTTCTTGAACAGTTAGATGTAAAGACAACATTTCTCCATGCAGATTTAGAGGAAGAGATCTATATAGAGAAACCGGAAGGATATGATGTCAAAGGGAAGGAAAAATTAGTGTGCAAGTTAAAGAAGAGCTTGTATGGCTTAAAACATGCTCCAAGGCAGTGGTATCTAAAATTTGACAGGTTTATGTCTGAACAAGGTTATAGTAGATGTCACTTTGAGCATTGTGTTTATATGAAAAAGAAAAATGATGGAAGCTATATTATATTGTTATTGTATGTTGATGACATGCTTGTTGTAGGGTCTAACGTGTAGGAAATAAATGTGCTCAAAATAAAATTGGAAAATTCATTTGCAATGAAGGATTTGGGAGCTAGAAAACAAATCCTTAGTATGAGAATAACTAGAGACAGGAATAATCACAAATTAACATTGTATTAGAATGAGTACATACAAAAGGTGTTGAAAATATTTAATATGCAGAATGCAAAACCAGATAGTACACCTTTTGCTAACCATTTCAAACATAGTAAGGAGATGTGCCCCAAGATCCAAGAAGAAATAGACTATATGTCTAAAGTTCCATATGCATCAGCAATTGGAAGCTTAATGTATGCAATGGTCTGCACAAGGCCTGATATTGCACATGCAGTGGGAGATGTAAGCAGGTACATAAAAAATCCACGAAAATAACGTTGGATGACAGTGAAATATCTCAGATATTTGAGAGGTACCACAAATGAGGCATTATGCTTTGGTGGTTTAAACATTGCTCTATAGGGATATTTTGATGCAGATATGGTAGGTGACAGAGATAACAGGAGGAGCACTACAGGATATGTATTTACTATAGGTGGAACAACTGTCAGTTGGGTTTCAAAAATCCAAAGTGTTGTTGCACTTTCAACTAAAAAAGCAGAGTATGTTGCTGCTACAGAGGCTAGTAAGGAAATGATTTGGTTACAAAGGTTTATGGATGAATTGAGTAAGAAGCATGATATGGGCACATTATACAGTGATAGCCAAAGTGCCATTCATCTTGCAAAGAACCCATAATTTCATTCCAGGACTAAACACATACAGCTCAAGTACCATTTCATACTGTTAGGATTGGAAGATGGACCGTCGAAGCTGGAAAAGATACACACTAGCCAGAATCCTGCAGATATGCTAAAAAAATTTGTAACCAGGGAGAAACTAAGAATAATATCAGTTTCAATTTGTCTTCAAGGATGACGATGAAGATGAGAAATATCCAGGTCCAAAGAGGAGTCATTGTCCAACAAATGAAGTAGAGGTGGAGTTGCTACAATCAGTCTCTAAGTGGGAGATTGTTGGGTGTGGAGCCTGATTATCTTGTTTATTTTGTATCACAAAATTGGACCGTTGTACCTTAAAGGGGAGACAACGCCGCCCATAGTTAAACACTGCTTGGGGGGTCTAGGGGGGGCCTCGAAGCTAAAAACAGATTTAAAATTTCCTTGTAAAAGTATAATAATTTCTAGTCAATTTGGGTTGTTCATTAAGCGGATGATCTCATGGTAGAAGTTATGTTTAGTTTAGGGTTTTATCCCTAGAAGGCAACCCATCGTTTTTATGAGGGTATTGTTTTGTGGCTTTTAATGTATGTTTATTGTTGGAGCGAAAAACCGATATGGAGACTGCGAGAAAGAACAGAGGATATTATAGTGGATCTACTGTAGGTTGTGTCTCTTCATTTTGCTGGATAATAGGAACTAAGGACTGGATAATAGTAAGAACCCCTAGTTGGGCTCTTTATCCTCCAACAAAAGTTAGAAACTGGGTGAACCATGTATATCTATGTCTCTCTAGTTTTATGTGTTTTGTTTGCTTGTGTTTTCCGCATATTTTATGTGTTTCATTGCTCTGTAATATTTAATTTTCAAACATTTACATCAATTTATAGTGCTCAAATTCCTTAAATAATGTCTCCAATGGCTCCAGAACAGTAAGAACCCCTAGTTGGGCTCTTTATCCTCCAACAAAAGTTACAAACATCAATGAGTTATGCTCCACTCAAAAATTCTGCAAATTTTCCTACAATTCATACTTTCCTGCAAGTCATTCTACAAATTCTGACTTTTTTGGCCATGTGTGGCAACAAATTTTCCCCACGCCTGTGAGATTCCTACCACACTGGGTGAAAATTATCATCTCCTTAAACTTACTATGTCGGCCTTTATCTGCATAATCTGGCGCCACTTGGCATGTTCTCCACTGTTGATATCGTGGCTTGAACAAAATTTCCCACCGATGGTTTAAAAAATTGGGATTTATGTGGTTGGGTTTCAAAACCCACCATGGTTTCTCTCAAAAGCATCTAATGTATATTTGAAAAAAATGAGTTGTGTTGGATTCAGGAAACAGATGCCAGAATCAGACGGAACAAGCTCTCATCCTTCACACTTTCTATCTTGCAATACACCATCAAAAACCAAGAAACAGAGGAACCCCTCATAATATACCAAATTTCAACCTCTACAATTTTGTACAATTGGGTCCCCTACACAACATAATGATTGTGTATAACATAAGAGGAAACAAAAAACCAGAGATATTTTATAAGAAGAAAAATGTACTCAATTTCACATCAAAATCGATCATAAGAAGAAACACAATAAAAGAGAAATCATAAGTGAGGAATAGGGAAATATAAAATATATAATTTCAAAAATAAATCCTAAGAGAAAGCATAATATGCATGTAGAATGCAAAATTAGTATAAACTATATTCCACATACTTTATTTTAGCATTTTTAGTTTTATTCAATATTAGATTATGTATCTTGAATATATTTCCTATAGCAAGAACACATTTCTTTTAATAGCATCTTGTGATTTTCAATCAATATATTTCATTCACATTATTTGTTAAACATAAGTGATACTATTTATGTTGTAATACTTCATCTTTTCAATTATGTTTAGTTGATTATAGTAATATTATAGTTATGGTTTAAATACTATGTTTCTTACAACATCACTTGAAACACTTATTTGACTAGTTTATAGTATTTTACCATATGTTAAGCCATGAATTAGTTTTTTTTAACCATAATCAGTAATCGACAGGCTGCAATGCTTACCTTTTAACGTACTATTCGATTACCAATTCCAAACTAAGAGCGTGTCATCACCCCACCTCAATGATTATTCCTTTTCATTTCATTGATACAAAATAATTATTAATCCCATGGAAGGATACAAGTTTAGCTTTATATTGTTCACAATTCAAACAAAAATAAATAATATTTATATTGTTCATAATTCAAACAAGAGCAAGTATGGTAGGAAGAGGAATTAATTTCCATAACCTTCTAGTTAAAACAACTTAAACCTCTAGTTCTAAGTGATGGGCGTAATCCTATGGATGTTGCAACCTACGACCATAATCTTCCTGAGTTGGTAAATTAGGTGTCTGATGTTTTTTAAATTTACACATTCAAGCCCCTGCTATAATGCCAATAATTTGACGTAATTTTTAGAAATAAAACCCAATCCCCAAGCATACTTGGTCTCTATTTCTTCATTGGAGTGAAAATAACACCTACTTCTCCTTCCTCCCTAGGATTACCATTTGAAGATCCATTAACAATAAATGAGAAACAACCCTTAATACTCCAAATTTTGAATTCCCTTAAGTCAATTATTAGAATGTATGGTGATTATATAGGTTACTTATCAATGAAGCTACTACCTTCAGTTGGAAAATTTCCAAGATTGAGCCAATATTTCTTTCTTCGAAACACATCACTCAAATCCCTTGATCACAACCTCTAGTAGAGATTGACTTAAAGAGTAAATGAGTTGAATTGGAGTCTCATGTAATTGAATTTAGATGAAAATTTTTAAATATAGATGTATTCTAAGTAATCCAAACTCCTTAGAAAAAAAAATTGGTACAACCATCCAAAATCTCATGGTTATTGAGTCAAATTTTCAGTTCGATTGGATTTGAAGCTTTCGTCACTCGAAAATTTATTTTGAATTTTCTGGAATGGATGTGATATCTTTTCCCTTGTCCAAAGTGATTTTGTAGATCTCGATAGTGAAGGAGAATTTTTGAAATACATGAGGGGTGTATTGTTCTACCTTCTCAGAAACAACACAATAGGAATGGACTTGAATATTTCTTTTCTTGAGGTTTTATGTTATCAATATCTTTGCAAAGACCAGTTCCTAATAGAAGACATTAAAGTTTGTAAATCCATATTTACTCCAAATTCTTCCCCTTGTTTTCTGTAAATGCGAGCATATGAATTTTTGAATTAGCAATTCATATCCCACTCTCCCATTTTATATATTCTTTTGACTACCTATCCATATACATCTATCCAATATTGAAGTAGAAATTGGGGTGAAGCCTTTTAGTTCTTTGACCACATTTGACCAATGATTTATAAGATTTGAGGGGACATTGGGACAGGGCCAACCAATCCAATAACCATTGAGATCCCATATAAATATATCATTGATTTTGTTGAATAATTTTAGCTCCATATATTTAGCCGATTACATTACTCCTTTATTCTCGATTGATAGATCTACTTAAGGAATTTATCCTTCCAAAGGCTAACGTGCATTCCATTTTATATCCCAACACAAATCATCCATGATAATAGAGGCCACCACTTTACATAACTTCCAAATCTTAAAACCTTTCTCTAGCCATGCTTTTTTTTGGGTCTAATGAGCATATTCTTGTGGAAATATTTTTGCATAAAGGCCAACTTCTAGCATTCTTAGGAATATGAAAAAAGTAACTAAACTATACTCCCATCGAAATCTAGATTCATGATCTTACGATATTTTATCGCTAATCCACCAAAATTTCTAGGAAGAAACATGGTATTCCAATTCACTAAATGAAATCTATGTTCATTGTTCTTTCCTACTTTCTAAAGAAACTTCCATAATAGGCCACCAATTTGGTGGATTACTCCATAAGGGACAAGTAAAATTGAACCCATGTAAATTAGGAGACATGAAAACATTGATTTTATTAAGACACTCTTTTTTGTCACATTTAACCATTGTTCCCCCCCGCGCCACCCCTCCCCCCTCCCCCCCCCCAAATATTTTATTCTCTTTTTTATTTTCTGCGGGATTTCCCCCCATTTATTTGCATTAGATTCTCCTAGTGAAATTGGGATTCCTAAAAATTTAAATAATTCCACTTTGTGACAATTGAGAACTCCAATATCCTTGAAATCTCATTCGACATTGATTCAAAAAAATTCCAACTACGTAATTATCATTTATTTTTATTGACCATGCTACTGAATAGATAAATGTAGGTGTTTATAATATTTTTAAAGTAGAGGACTATTAGTTTTGTAGCACCACCCAAATCGAGAGTGTCATCTAAAAACTCAGAGTGATTTACTCCTTTAACATTTCGTATGATACTCAATACCACCAAATTGTCTTCCTACCTGGATTTCTCCAAATTCATACAAAGTCTTTTAGCCATATTAATGTGATGGAGAGGATACAATGGGTAGCCCTAACTCAACCCTCAAGAAGAAATAAAAAAAGGGTCTGTCAACCATTAAGCAATGGTGCAATACATGCTTTTATCCACCTTATAAATTCCCTACATATCCCCAATTTTTCTAACATACGGAAAACAAAATAGTTCCCTACTTAGTCAAAGGCATTGGCCATATCCAACTTTGTCACCATTCTTGGCTTGCTAAATTTCTTGCTTGAGTGAATTGCTTCCTAGACAAGAATGATATTATCCAATATTTGTCTCCATTCCATGAATCCTTACTGGTTCTATGATATGACATCCAACAATATTTTTTTTCAATTTGGTCATCATTATCTTTGTTGAAATTTTGTAAGCTGAATTAGAAAGAGAGATTGATCAAAATGAGGTGAAATTTACTAGAGACAAAAAGGATGAGTTAGTCATTTTTCTTATCTTCTCTTTAATATGAGAATTATTCAATATCTGCATCATATAATTTTTTATCATAACCCAAAAACTTCTATAAAAAAGGTTCAAGAACCCATCAAGGCCTATGGATTTATCTGGGACCAAATATTGCTACAAGAAAACCAAACTAAAATTTGAGATCCCCACGTATTGAAAAAATAAATTTAAGGCTATCTTCAAGGGGAAAAGGATAAAATCCTTCGGATATAGGCAAGGAGGGTGGAATGTGAATTTCCTCACTCCTACCAAGAATTAGTCTTAGCAAAAGTTCATTATTTTCAAGTGATGGCCCTCAATATTACAACATGAATGTTTGCAAATCCCAATGGGTCTCAACTTTAATTGGCAACTGAAGGTTCATACAAAATTAATAGGGCTTAGCACTATGTATGTAGCATGTAACTTGTTCTTATTTTTTTTATCTTATGAAAAGGAAAGAAGATGAAAGAAAATTTGTAACATAGAGACCATTATGTTGCATATGCTACACAAAATACTCAAAATAATAGGAGAGTGACAATAGAAAGAAAATATATTACATTTGTAAGTAAATGAATACAAAAAATCAATCTTGCTAAAATAAAAGTAAATCTACTCTACTATGCATTGGAAACAATCTTGCAACTAAAAGAAATCATTGAAACAACCCTAATGCACAGAGGAAAGGAAGTTCTGCTACAGTAACTACGTCAAAGATTCTATAAGTTTTATAGACTTAGAAATTACATTCTTAGGGACTTGGTGAAATTGCATTTTTCAAATTAAGGCTAACCATGCTTCGGCTACAAATCTAAATTATCTTTTGATGCAAAACACAAGATGCGACAAGAGTCTCTTTTTTTTTTCTATAGGATATTCTGCACTGAGCATAAAACCATGTTTTAGATGCAATTTTGAGGAAGGATACGTTTAAGAGAGACTAAAGGATGGTGAAGGGATATTTTCCAACTCCCTATGTCTATAAGGGATAAGTTTTTTCACCAAAAGAGTGAGTCTAGGGATTTTTGTAGCTTTATAAAATGGAAAATTATGCAAAAATGTATGAAAACAAGTCAGAAAATAGTAATCTAGACAATATTAATGCATGGGAACGAATTATATATTCATAAATTAAATATTCCTAAAATTAATAATATAATATGCATAAAATAACTTGAAAAAACACTAACTCATTAACTTGCAGAAAACAATATTAAAAACTAATATTACAAAAATGAGTAGTCAAACTAATGCATGTGGAATAAAAGTAAAAAGAGGGATGTTGACCACCTAGGGTGTGCCATAACCCAAGGAGTCTCATATCCCTAAAGTGGTAGCAACCTAAGAACCAAATTTTGTTTTCATTTATTAGAAAATGTGGTGATACATATGAGACTACAAGATTGGAATGTTATAAAAAATCCTTCACTTGAATTTTTTTTATGTCTAACTTCAAAACTAAATTCCTAATGGGCTTACTGAAGCCTTATTTATAAAAATATCTTTTAGGAGTAGCCTCCGTAAACAGGGTGTTGTTTTCCCTTGAAAATACCTTTACAATAAAATCTTGTTCCCTCTAACCCCACAAATATAGAGAGGAGTATAAATTCCCTTAATCCATCTTGGTTTGGTCATCCTACAATAAGGGATGGGTCTCATACTTTTCTCTTGAATGTATTGCCTTTGATCTATACCAAATATCCTCGCTATCCTTCAAAATAAACACATTAGAAAAATGAATTATGATAATAATCTCTAGCCTTCCTAACAACTCACTAAAGACAAAAAAAAAGTTATTAAGTGTAGAAGGAGAGGTTAAATGTGAATATGAAAAGTTATATCGGCCTTAAGTTCTACCCACTTGGGAGACACATCATTCTCCCCTATTCAAACTATTGATCATCCTCTAAGAAACCTAATCATCTTCGTTTCTCTGACGTTCTTCATTTATTTTCCTAATGGCTTGTCTAACATCACATATGGTGCTAACTGTAGTTTCCCCTATTAGATGAAAGCTTACATTTTCTTGAATTTCTTTCCATCCCCTTGTTTCTTCCCCCTAACTTTGATAGTATTTTAGGAATAATAGTAAGGGATGGCTAAATTTATTTCAACCCATTGGAATCCAAGTCTCTAGATGATTCTTTTATACAAGGGAGATTTGGCCAATATAGTGGTAAACCTATTAAGTGAATTGTATTCCCTGATTCTCATACTATGTGTCAATGTGTGCCATCTCCTCTTATACGCATGTAAGCTTCCCTCACCTAATAGCCCAAAGGTATCCTCAAAGTGGAGGATTTCCACTTCTTTCCTTTGTATCTAAATTGTTTCAAAATTAAGATCTCTTGTTATAAGTTCATGATTTGTGATGGGGAGATGTTGGGATGGATGCTCTAGCCTAACCCCTAACAGTTCCTCCATTTCTTTGGATAATGATCTAGCACCCTCCTCTAGCCTCATTTATTCATGCCTTGGCCACGACGCTAATGCCATCATTTTTTTATCACCCAAATGAAAATATTTGGCACCATATGTTGATGTCATGAAGCAGCAATGATTGTGCATGTAGAATTATTCAATATTGGCCTTGTCCTCAATGTTCATCTAGAGGAAAAATAAAATAAATCCTCCAATATTTTTAAGAGGGAGACAACCATTTTGTTCTAGCAGTCTTATTTGGAATTGACACAATTAATATATTAAAAATAAGGATTTGTTATTTGAGGGGTGTCTACAATTTAGAGCTTAAATGGACAAGTGTGTTATAATGCATAGGTCGATTTCAAGAGTGGGAATTTGATCTTCTTTCACTTGTAGCTGTATTTAGTGTTAGAGAATCAGAAAATTAGAAATATTTTGTTGTTCTTGATTATTTAATTGTGTTCTTTAATTCTTATTATATTCTTTTTGTCTTCTTTCTTCTTATTTCATAAATCAATTATCGAAGAAAAAGCACATAGATCAAGGACACCATATGTAGGCCAACACCCAGGTGAAAAGCCCGCTCTAGCGGAAAACCTAGTAAGTAATTATTCCTTAAATGGTATTTTTGAGACTCTCCACCTTCACTCACACTTCCTCCGCACCAAGTTAGCCTTCATTTTGATCCTCCTTTTCGACCTAGCAACAATAGCATACAAACCAACACTATGCAACACTTCTTTCAACCTTAGTTCTTGAACTTTCATCTTGGATAAATGACTTTGATATTGATTGTAGGCATTTTATTTTATACCAATACAAATTCTCAAGGCACCAAAACCTAGAAAAATCAATTTTGACCTATCCTCCTCTTGATAGTAGCAATATGCAACAAGTGGAAGCAACAACCAACAAAAAATAATCAGGAACTTCGATCTTACAATCTAGGGAATGTGAGAGAGAGGGAGACACAAAAATTTCAGTTTTTCTTCAATCCTTCAGCGTATCCAAACTCACACTTCTTTTCACCCCTTCCTTGAATTCGCACTTTCTCCCTTTTGCAATAGTAGATACCAAATTTTTGTGTGAGTGAGTCAGTCCTCCAAATGAGTTCGACTGGCTGTTCAGTGTGGATGTAGCCCAAACTGGTTGAACCACGTATATATGTGTCTCTCTGGTTTTATGTGTTTTGTGTGCTTATGTTTTCCGCATATTTTATGTGTTTCATTGCTTTGTAATATTTAATTTTCTAACATCTGCATTAGTTTATAGTGCTCAAATGCCTTAAATAATGTCTCCAATGGCTCTAGAATAGTAAGAACCCCTAGTTGGGATCTTTATTCTCCAACAAAAATTACAAAAATCAATGAGTTATGCTCCACTCAAAAGTTCTGCTAATTTTCCTGCAATTAGTGCTTTCAGGCAAGTCATCCTACAAATTATGATCTTTTTAGCCATGTGCAGCAATAAATTTTCCCCACGCCTACGAGATTGCTGCTGCACTGGGTGAAAATTATCATCTCCGTAAATTTACTATTTCGGCCTTTATCCGCTAATCTGGAGCCACTTGGCGTGTTCTCGACCGTTGATATCGTGGCTTGAACAAAATTTCCCGTTGATGGTTTAAAAACTAGGGCTTTATGTGGTTGGGTTTCAAAACCCGCCATGGTTTCTTTCAAGAGCATCTGATGTCAGAGTTGAAAAAAATGAGTTGTGTTGGATTTAGGAAACAGATGCCAAAATTAGACAGAACAAGCTCTCATCCTTCACACTTTCTATATTGCAATACGCTATCAAAAACCAAGAAACAGAGAAACCCCTCATTAATATACCAAATGTCAACCTCTACAATTTTGTACAATAGGATCCCCTACACAACATAATGGTTGTGTATACATAAGAGGAAACAAAAAACCAGAGATATTTTATAAGAAGAAAAATGTACTCAAATTAACATCAAAATCGATCATAAGAACAAACACAACAAAAGAGAAATCATAAGTGAAGAATAAAGAAATATAAAATATATAATTTCCAAAATCAATCTTAAGAGAAAGCATAATATGCATATAGAATGCAAAATTAGTATAAAATGTATATCACATCCTTTATTTTAGCATTTTTAGTTTTATTCAATATTAGATTATGTATCTTGAATATATTTCCTACAAAATAACATCTCGTGATTTTCAATCAATATATTTCATTCACATTATTTTTTAAACATAAGTGATACTATTTATGTAGTAATATACTTCATCTTTGAAAATTTGTTCAGTTGATTATAGTAATATTATAGTTATGGCTAAAATACTATGTTTCTTACAACATCACTTGAAACACTTATTTCACTAGTTTATAGTATTTTACCATCGGTAAAGCCACGGATTACTTTTGTTTAACCATAATCAATAATCTGCAAGCTGCAATACTTACCTTTTAACGTACTCCTCGATTACCAATTCCAAACTACGAGCATATCATCACCCCACCTCAATAATTATTCCTTTTCATTTCATTGATATAAAAGAATTATTAATCCCATGGAAGGATACAAATTTAACTTTATATTGTTCACAATTCAAACAAAAATAAATAATCTTTATATTGTTCACAATTCAAACAAGAACAGGTATGGTAGGAAGAGGAAGTAATTTCCATAACCTTCCGGTTAAAACAACTTAAAACGCTAGTTTTGAGTTATGGGCGTACTCCTATGGATGTTGCAACCTACGGCCATAATCTTCCTAAGTTGGTAAATTATTGCGTACCATATCTGCATACCGACCACCATTAGCATATCTGCTGAAATGCCGTGCAGGAAATTGTGTGGGTACATCCATGTTTGCAAACTAACCACCGTTACCATTTCCAGTGACAAGCGGTGGAAATTACGTTGGATTTGTGATGACAGCGGTGGATGTCTAATTTCGGTTCGAGGAACACGTTGCCTATGAAGCCCCTGTCCCTGCTCTATGAGTGGTTGTTGTGTTCGGGTTGTCAAGGGAGGTCCAATTTCCAAATCAAGCAACTTAGGATTCCTGTTTACCAATTTCTTTTGTTGAAATATTACTTTCAACTGTCCCTGTGCAGCGCCGCTTTACATTTTTTTTCTCCACGATTATGTACTCAAAGCCACTTGCTGAAATTGTCTAAAAGCCTACACACAGGACAGTCTTCTATTTTTTCGTGAACAGACAGTTCGTTTTTTTTGCACTACTCTGTATTTCAAAATAGAGTGTTAAAATAGAAACAAAGCGTTTTTTTTTTTTGTTTTAAAACAACACGGGTGTTTTTTTTATTAAACAATGGTCCCCAAAGTATCTTGTTGATGTGGTGAGTTCCGATGCGTTCATAGCAATCAGAACGATTCATTTGAAACCACAACTTTTTGTTATGTTCCGATGTGATGAGTTCATCGCAATCGGAATACATATTAAATTCCCTCTGCCTTAAGCCAAGGTCCACGGGTCCACAAGACCACGCGGCATTATAGTCTTCAATCGCATCAAAGGTGTTTTAAGTTTTGTACAAAGCCCGAACAACAAAACCAAATGGTGGACCCGATCCATTTTTATATAGCACAGTTTATATTTTGATCGCCGGTCCGATCCTCAATCGGCTTCGGAACTTTTCGTATTGAACCATTTGTAATATTATGTCACGGGCCCGATGAAGTTTATAAGTCAAAATTTATAAAGCATTGCACGTCCAAAAGGGCCCAGACCCAGAACAAGTTGGCATACGTGATATGTTTTATGTATTGGATTCGATAATCCATCACGCATTCAAGCGTTGATGTCACTCAACCCATTTTTGTTACGCGAAATGCGTTCATATAATTTGGATTAATCTCCTTTCAAATGTGGTAGTGTAATATTTTAATATATCGCATGACATAAGGGTTTAATGTTTTTACATTGTAATGTTTTCACAAATTGCGCGAAAGGCTTTAAACCTTGGAACATGTAATTTATATGTGTGATTTTTGTAGTGGGCCCCAAAAGTGTTTTTCCACGGACTTTATTTTAGTTTCATTTTAATGTAGTTTTTATGTTATGTAAAGCGTTGTCATATAAAGTGCGAAAATCCCGAGAGGCATTTGTAATAGATAGTATGCTATTTTTTATTTTGACAAGCACAACAGTGGGGAAATCATAACACACAACAGTGCTATATTTTGGTAATAGACAGAGTATTTGTTTTTAGCACAGTAGTGTGTTTTTTGTGTGGACAGAGTGTGTCTTTTGAGAGACAGTGAACTTGTTTTTCTGCACTGTGTTATGTAACAGTGATAATTTGTAAATCCTCAACAGAGAAACTTTTTTAATAGTTTTTGTTTTTGAAATAGAAAGTTTTTCAAGTGCAAAACTCTGTTCTCCAGTGAAGAATTTTTTTTATTCTCTATGTTAAAGAAGAGAGTATTATTCTCTCTAATTTGTTCTAGAATTTTCATAAATTCCACCACCTTCAATGCTTCATCATCGTCTTTTGGGTTATAGAAATGGAAACACTTACACATACAATAATGAGAGTGAAAGTCCGAAAATTTCTTTCCTCAAACGTAACACATTATGTTTCCGCACCTACACTTCACCATATTGCATCCGTACTTCTTCATTAAATCCCCCTGGCAAGTGTTACATTTTCTTATCACAACTTTCGTCATCCTCTCTTCAACTGCCCTAGGAGGAGCAGTCCCACATTTTTTGTCAAACTCTTCACAGCTTAATGGTAAGTGACTCAGTCTCTTGCTTTGGATACAGGAAGCATTTAATCATTTCAAGTTTGGACAATTCAGGGCTTGTACACACTTGTCTATTTCATATGGAATGTTACAAAATGGGCAATAAACCAAAATTTCAATTTGGGCTTCAACAATAGTATCTTGGGTCACCCGATATTCATAATTTCAATAACATCATCTCGGATAACTTTCCAAATCTCTGGCAAAGGAATTGACTCCTTGCAGTGATAAATATCCATGCAGGAAAGAGAGCCATGTGCATGTGTTCTCACACTTCCATAAATGATTTCATCGACCTGCCTCCTTATACATTTAAAACAAAACTGATGCCCATCTCTACACTGTACCATATTTTCAGATTGATAATCGCAATAGCAACAAGCACATTCGATAGCCGTTGCTTCAACCACTTCTGCCTCTGCTTCTAAATTCTGTCCACAACCCTTCTCTTTATTGGAATTACTGAGCTCTCTCCTGTAAGACGATCTTTCTGCTTCGCTGCTCCTCCTTTGATGGTCAATTGCTTCTTTAATTATGGCATTAATATCCTCTCTCTCGGAATTACGGAGCTCATGTCATCTGAAAGATGATCTAATTGCTTCTCTGGTCTTCCTTTCATGGTCACTTGCTTTTTTAATTATGGTGATGAACGTGCGGCCATAGTTCCCAAACTTTGGTGAAGATTTTGTATACGATTTCTCTGAGTTTTGGCCAATTGATATCTATAATGCGAGATAATCCCTCACAGATCCATCACAATTTAGACAAAATAAAAAATAACCTTACTCGTAATTGATTTTGAAGCCGACAATACCCTTGAACACCTCCAAAAACCGGGAAACGAGTAAAAATATTCTTAAAAGTAATGACTACTATTTTTAGTAGTTGTGAGGATACACTGTGTAGATATATAATTTTTTTCTTTTAGATTTATTTAAAACATGTTACAAAATTAACTAAAATCAAATATTTATAAAATATTTTGATTGTGAAATAATTTATGTTTTTTTGGGCATGTGGTATTCATAAGCCATAGTATAGGCCCGTGACATTGTAACAAGTCCTAATAAGCCGTTACATTGATCCATGGTATAGTAACACAACTTATTCAAAAGTTGATAAAAAAATCAAAATATAACAAATTGAATTTAAATTTAAATTTTATTATTAATTGTGGCAGAATTTAAATGTTTACATGCATTCAAATCAATATTACTTTTGACTTTTATTTATTACTTTTAATGTTTAATTTTTTTTAATTTAGCCAACATATATGCCTACACATTTACTGGTTGATATTGACAATAGACTAAATTTGCTAAATGTTAAATGTTAACTGTTACTTGTTAAAAATATACACTTGACGTCTACCTCACCAGGTTGTAGATTATTTTATTTTACTTTTATTTTTATTTTTATGTAAGGGATCAAATCTGTTAAGGTGCAAAATTTTTTTTAAAGTGAAAAACTCGAGGAAATATTTGTACCTCTAAAAATTTGATTCCCTTAACGTTTAATAGATCAAAAGTTTATACTAATTTAGGTTCATTTAATTATTAATAATTAATATTAGCTTTTTCCACATCTACTTCAAAAACATTCTCCATGTCTTACATACATGGCCAAAATGAAATTACTATTTTGATCAGAAAAATCTTCTGGTTCCTCCAAAAGGCTCCTATGACATAAACAAACTTACAAAGCATTAAAACTAGAGAAAACTATCCTTTAATGTTTATCCCAACACAAATACTGACTTTAGAATTTGTAATTTGAGGTTCGGAGGGAAGAGAATCCAAATCCATAGTGTCCTCTGGAGTTGCCATCGTCGGAAGAGCTCGAACTTCGCTACTCAGCAACTCTGTACTCAATTCATTTTCTACCTCGCTAATACCTCTTGGGAGCAAGGATATCACTTTATCCACCTTTCGACTTGGAGTAGCATAAGCCATTTGTAGTCTTTCTAACTTCGTCTATAACAAGCTTATTTTCTTATGCAAGAGAACAGACTGGGCCTTAGATTCAACCTTTTTTATCTTCCCCCTTTAGATATCAAGGTCGTAATGTACTCCATTAAAACCAAAAAATAGTCCAACTATTGGTTAAAATCTCCTTCTCACCATTGATCGAGTGCTCCTTTTTATTTATCACTCCATAATATACCCTCGCTACCAAAATTTTCAGCATGCAATATCTAATTACTGCTAAATCCAAAGTGCACTAGCATTCCTTATATACTTGTTACCTCCCTCATCTAGCTTGTTACCTCTCATTTTTGCATTGAAACATCCATCAAACTCAAAGATTCTATGTCCCGAAGGCATAACCATAGAATTAATTTATGTTCGACTGAAATCATGCTTCATTAAAACTAGGATCTTCAAGCATGTTGTTTGAACATCAAAGACGGAAATACTTAATATTTGCCTCCATTCAGATTTAATAACAAGAAAATGGACCTTCGACCTATCCCCTATTACTTCTAATATCCCGTGGGGTGTACACTTGTACTCCTTATCCTAACACTCAATCATGGAGTGGAGAGACAAAAGCCAAAGGGTGAGACAATGAATGTATTACAAAACCACTTGGATATTAGTAGGATGGTCTCAAATTTGCAACCCAATATTTTCCCCTTTAATTTTAGTTAGTGTGCTTATAACTTGTATTTTCTATATTGTAAATAACATTTTCATGGAATAGGTTCAATAACTAATATTCTAGAATCGTGGGCCATCATTCCATGATCTAGAGATACTTCCTTTTCAATGAGTGAATCCACCATTGTGTTGAGGTGCTTTTTGACGTGGAATAAATTAACAACCTAAAATGTGGAAATTTTCAAACTTATTATGTGCAAAATATGAGAGAAACTTTGTGTCTATCACGCCTATTGAATAACTATCATAAACACTGAAAACCATTAGTTGTATGATGTTTTAAAACTTACCAATTCAAGCCCCCACTATAATGCTAAGAATGTGACCTGATTTTTAGAAATACACACAAATATCCAAGCATATTTGGTCTTTATTTCTTCATTGGGGTGAAAATAACCCCTAATTCTCCCGCGTCCCTGAGGTTACCTTTTGAAGGTCCATTAAAAATTAATGAGAAACAACCCTTACTACTTTTCCTATTTTTGAATTCCTTTAAGTCAATTATGAGAATTTATGGTGATTATATAGGTCAATTATGAATGAAGCTACTAGCTTGAGTTGGAAAATTTCCAAGATTTAGCCAATCTTTCTTCCTTGCAAACACATCACTTAGATCCCCTGATCACAACCTTTAGCAGAGATTGACTTAAAGAGTAACTGAGTTTCTTTGGAGTCTGGTGTAATTGAATATATATGAACATCGTTAAATATATATTAATTATGAGTAAACTAAACTGCATACAAAAACCAATTGGTACAACCATCCAACACCTCATGGTTATTGAATCAAATTTTCACTTCCATGGGATTTGAAGTTGCCATTGCTGAAATATTTCTTGCCAATTTTCTGGAAGGGATGAGATATCTTTTCCCTTGTCCAAATCAATTTTGTAGATCTTGAGAGAGAAGGAGAATTGTTGAAATACATGAGGGATGTATTCCTCTACCTTCTTAGAAACAACAAAACAGGAAGGGACTTGAATATTTTTTTCTTGAGGTTTTATGTTATCAATATATTTGCAAAGACCAATTCCTAATTGAAGAGATATTTTTTTGCCAATCCATCCTTATTCAAAATTCTTCCCCATGTTTTCACTAAATGCGAGTGAACGAATTTTCTAATTAACAATTCCTATCCTACTCTCACAATGTAAATATTCTTCCAACTACCCATCCATATACATCGATCCAATCTTGAAGTAGCAATTGCGATAAAACCTTTCAGTTCTTTGACTACCTTTGACCAACGGTTTTGAAGATTTGAGGGGACATTGGGATAGTGACACCCAACCCATTAGCCATTAAGATCTCATTGAAATATATCATTAATCTTGTTAAATACCTTTATCTTCTTATGTTTATCCAATTACATTACTCCTTTATTCTCACTCAATAGATATAATAAACAAATTTTATCCTTCCAAATACTAACGTCCGTTCTATGTCCAACCTTCCAACCCAAATCATCCATGATAATAGAGACCACCACTTTTGATCCAGGAGGATATTTCTTCATACATATTGACAGTGAGGTCCAGTTAGCTCCATTTTTTCTGATGTCCAGTTCATCCTCACTGTTTAAAGTTTTCCGGATGAGGTTACTTTGTCATGGTTCAGTTTGATTTCATGGTGGCATGGTGATGTCATGGTGTGTGTGGTAATCCTAAGGTGGAAAAATTGTAAATTTCATGTGGTGAAATGTACCTAAGTTCTAAAGGTCTCAAATGTATGTAAAAATCCTAAGCTAATGTGTGAATGGCAGTGATCCTAAGGCCTAGTCCTAAAGCATAAGTCCCAATGCTAGGACATAAACACCTAGCACAAACCTTGCAAATTTCATAGACCTATGGTGTTAAAACATAAAACAATGTATTAAAACTTGTATAAAAGATTTTGGAACTTCGTGATAAACTTTATATTAAACCCAAATGTAATACACAGTTGACCGTCGGATCAGATAACCAAATCAGAACCGTAATTTATTTGAACAAGCGTATGTGTCAAGAGTTAGATGTGCATCTTACCATGTAGTTGAACATTCGGGACTTTCCAGCAAGTGAGAACCACGAGATGAGAAAGTTGTTACATGAAGTGTCAACGTGCACCGTTGTGAAGCCTTCAAGAAAGAACCATGAGCTAGGAACAATAGGTTAGACCACAACAATCACATGTCCAACCATCCTCTTATCTGCGTTTTTTTCTAACTGTGAGGTCTAATTTTATCTTAAGGTTATAAAGTGGGTTATTTGTTAACTGTGCCAAGTTTTTAATTAAAACCATAGTTCACGTACTCCACTAGATGGGGCATGGTTACAAGACTGAAGACCTAAACAACTTCAATGTTCAACCACATGCCAAATTTAGCTTCCAGGAGTCAAGAGGTGAACTTACTTAAATTTGGAATTTTCTCCATGATGAGGACAGAGTGATTTTGTCTTCAGATTTGGAGAGACAAAGGCCTTTTTGTTTTTAATATTGCTAGGCCATCCTGAGGTAGAATTGGGAATCGAGATAGGCATTGAAAATATAGGAGAGAGAGAGATTTTGTTGACAGTGACTAGAAGTGCCTATGAGCATGATCATTTGGTGTTTTCTCTATGTAAACACTTCCTCGGATCAATCCTTAATAAAACAAACACCCATATTAAAAGAAGACCTCGAGACATAGTCCACCAGGGAAAAATTAAGAGATCGAGTTAATAATCGAGTTAATAATCAATTCACCGGTTGGAAAATAAGCAGCTGTAATTCAGTATTAGATCAGATCTATTTCAGATGATATATTTTGGTATCAGAATAGGGTGTGTTGTATGATTTTTTCAGTGAATGTTAGTTAACTAGGTCTAGATTGCAGCGTGGAGAAGGAATGCTTGAGGAGATAGACTCAGAATTTAGAAAGTGAAAAGTCGTTCATCAATCGACAATGGGAGGAAACGATGCAAGTGAAACTCTGGAAGTGAAGGTCATGGGTGAAGAACATATTCATCAAATGTTCTTGAACATGCAGTGGATGTTGGGATAACTCTATGAAGATAATAAGGTGAGATATGCAACTTCTTCTTGAAAGGCATCGAAGAATGACAAGGGTAAAGGAAAAGCTGATAAACCTCCTTCTCCTCCATCATCTTAATCATCATCATCATCATCTTCTTCTTCTTCTACTTCGGCTTCTGAAGTAGAAAATAATCCTCATAAATATCTTTTGAATCTTGACGTAAAATTTACACTAACTATTTATGATGGTGAAATGAACCCAGAGAAACTAACTGGATTAAGAAGTTATAAGTGTATTGTAGAATTCAGAACATTTTGATGAAAGAAAAAAAATTCAGTTAGCTACACTAAGAATCTGGGGAAAAAATTTAATCTGGTGGGACACTAAACCTCAGGTAGATTTAAACAGAAAAGGTAAAGTCATTTGTTCATGGTCTAATTTTTTAAAAGCTCTCAGAAAACAATTATCCTTTGGGGTACATGCAGCAAGATGTTATTGATTGGCAACATATGAGGCAAGGTAAATGGCATGATGTTTAGGAGTTTACTGAGGAGTTCAGGAAGAAATATTTGGCACTTGGTATTCCATTGGATACATGTGCAACTTTATTAAAGTACACTAGCAGTTTACATTCATATTTACAACATATGCTATTGATGTTTAATCCTAATGACTTTCATGAAGTGTGTGTTCAAGCCATACATATTAAATTAGGTGGCAGACCATTCGAGTTTTCACTGAAAGCATCCAAACAGCTGGATGCCAAGGATTCCAAAGACGTCAAGAGGAAGAACATTTCAGAGGGAAAGAATGCAACGAAAACTCGGAAGGAAGGTGAAAGACCTACTTGTACTTGGTCCCAGAGGATTGGACATGATGAAGCTATATGTTGGAAACTCCACCCGAAACTCAGACCAAAGAAGTTTTAGAAGAATAAAGGTGGAAAGAAGCATAATGTACAAATCCAACAGGATTTGGGCTTTGATTTAGGTTATGAAAGGAAAATAACCGCGATGGTTTCGACAGGTAAAAGTTCTGGCACTACTTCCAGTTATTGTACTTCTACATCTTCTTCAAACATAATTCATCTAGATGAGAATAAAGGAGTTGAATTATTTCACATAAGAGTAAATTCTAACCACACAAAGATAGACACTGTTTGACAGTGGATCACAGGAAAATTTAATATCTGAAGAATTAGTTAAGAAGTTGGGTTTGGAGACATAGAATCATTCAAGACCATACCCATTAAGTTGGCTAAAAGAAAGAACTTAGATTAATGTCACAAGGTAGTGTTGTTTAAAATTTTCCATCACAGCTAATTACATTGATGAAGTTGTTTTATATGTGATACCATAAGAAATATGTTGAATAGTGCTAGGAAGTCCTTATCTCTATGATCGTCATGCAATGTTTCATAGGAGAGATCATAAATACCACCTTAAGAAAGATGGAATTGAATACATTATCTGGGCACACAAAATCAAAACTCCCTTGCATTCAGTTAATTCTAATCAGATGAAGAGACTAGTAAGTTAAAGTAAGAGATATGTACTAATTATTGTAATAGAACAACATAAGTATTAACATAATGCTTTTTCATGTTATCAATCTCAGTTTAAAGATAATTTGGTTAAAGTGGTAGATTATTTTCAAAGTCTATTTAAGGAACGAAAACATCTTCCTCATAAACAAGAAATAAAACATGACATACAATTGATGTATGATGCCCCTCTTAATAATGTCGGAATGTATTGCATGCAAGTTATAGAAAATGAAGAAATAAAGAAAAGAATCCAAGAGCTAGTTGAAAAAGGGTTCATTTGGCCCAGTTCATCTCCATGAAGCTCAGCCATAGTTTTAGTTCCTAAGAAAGACGGGACATGTAGAATGTGTGTTGACTTTAGGGCCTTAAAAAAAATCACAATCAAGAACAGGTGTCCTCTTCCTAGGATAGTGATTTACTTTATCAGTTGAAATTTTTTTTCTATGTCACTAAGTTGGATTTACGTAGTGGGTATCATCAAATTTGCATTGCAGAAAATTAGATCCAAAAAAATCCATTTAAAAATAGGCAAGGAATATTTCAATGGTTAGTGATGCCTTTTGGTTTTTGTAATTCTTGAGCAACTTTCATGCAGGTTACGAATGATGTATTCTATCCATACATTGATAATTTTGTCATAATATACATAGATGATATCCTCATTTTCAGTTCCAGTGTGGAAGAGCATGTTAGGCATGTTAAACAGGTTTTGGAAGTGTTGCACATGGAAAAATTGTACCTTAAACTACGAAAATGTAAGTTTGGGAAAACTTCTCTGATCTATCTTGGTTACATAGTTGGAGGTTGTCCTTTGAAGATAGGTCCAACTAAATTAGATGTGATTGTTAAGTGGCCAAGACCACAAACTGTGACCGAAGTTAGGAGTTTTCAAGATGTAGTTCAATATTGGAGGCGATTCATTTCTTAGTTTTCTTTGATTGCATCACCGTTACATGCTTTAACATGATCCAAAGTTTCCTTTCAGTGGGGAGGGAAACAACAAAAATATTTTGATTCACTTAAGAAGAAAATTGCCGCATCACCAATCTTAGCTTTACAAGATGTTCAACAACCATTTGAAATTGAAACATATGCTATTGGTTGTGCAAAGGGCACAATTTTACTTCAAAATGGAAAACATATTTGTTTTCATTCAAAAAAAAATTCTAAGACAGTTTTTAATTATCCAACATATGATAAAGAATTGTTTTCTTTGATTGAAAGTGTAAATAAATGAAAACACTACTTAATAGGTAAGGAAACAATTATTCACCTAGATCATCAACGGATTTAGTACCTTCAGTCGAATACTAAGTTGCAACAATATTTCCATTACAGATGGATGGGATTTCTTCAGCAATTTCACTTAGTAATTAAGTATAATAAAGGCGTAACAAGCAAAGTACTTGATATTTTTTCTAGACCATCTTTGAATTCTTTAGTAGTGTTGTAGAATAGTTATTCAAAAGTTGAAATTTATATAGAACAATATAATATTGATGTTGATTTCAAATATATTTATGAATCACTAACTCAAGGTACTGAGGTGGAAGAAGTCAATTTTCATATTCATGACAGGTTGTTATATCATCTGGGTAAGTTGTGCATAGCACAAATAGAAAGGGGACATGTTATTTGGGAATCACATTCTTCTCGAATTTCAAGACATTTTTGCATAAACAAGACAATGGTGAAAATTAGAAGGTATTGTTACTAGCCTCACATGTATGAAACAGTTGTGAATTACATTAAAGGATGTCTTATTTTTTCAACAAAAAAGCCAAGCAATATAAAAATTGCTTTGTATATGACACTTATAGTTGCTTTGTGACCGTGAGACATCATTTCCATGGACCTTGTTTGAGGACTTCCAATGTCCAGTAGAGGGAATGATTACATGTATGTCATGGTTGATAAATTTAGCAAGATGTGCATTCTTGTTCCGTGAAAAAATCAAGTGACTGTAGAACAAACAATGCAGATGTTCTTTCCACAAGTATGGGTTCATTTTTGGTTTCCTTCCTCCATTATTTTTTTACCAAGATACTCGCTTTATAGGAGAATTTTGGTCCACTTTTTGGGGACTCATGGACATAAAGCTAAAGAAGAGCACAAATTTTCATCCACAGACCAATGGGTAGAAAAAGGTGGTGAACAGGATAGTGATACATATTCTCCAAGGTTACTACAACAAACATCCTAAGTTGTGGGATGAATCTTTACCTTATCTGCAGCATGCTTACAAACCAGCCTTACATTCTTCGACTCATCGATTTCCATTTAAAACATGTTTTGGGTATCTACCAAATTCACTGATGGAATTCATGTTCAGTGAAGATGATAAAGTGGATGGACATGACGATTCAAAGAAAGTAGTTAAGTTCATTCAACGGATACATCAGATACATGAAGATGTGTAGGATTAGTTAGAGAAGATTCATGCCAAGTACAAATGTGCCATGACAAACATCGAGTCGATCATCATTTTCAGGTCAGTGATCAAGTATGGTTGTATATCAGCAAAGACAAGTTGAAATGTGAGGGTAAGAAACTGAAATTCATCTGTATGGTCCTTTCAATATTGTGAAAAATATTGGAAATAATGCATTCTGATTAGATTTACGACCTTACATGCACATTTTTTTAGTTGTAAATGTACAAAATATAAAGTTGTGTGAACCTCCGATGATCTTTGATCCAAAGAAATATACACAGTTTCCTGCAGTTGAATATTTTTCACCTAAGTATATGATTGAGTTTCTAGAAGATACCATCTTCGACATGAAAGTTCGCACTTTGAGGCAAGGATATGTTGAATATATTTGAGTAGGACTAAAGGGCATGAATTCGAGTAAGGTGAGGTGGACGAAAATCAAAGAAGTGAGGGATTTGTACCCTCACCTCATGTCTACTTAAATCAAACTTTTGTCGTCCAAAATATTTCAAGCGGAGAGGATTTATCTAGGAGGATATTGCTTCAATTTAGATCAACATTGAGGTCCTGTCGGCTCCAGTTTGTCTGATGTCCTATTCATCTTCAGTGTTTCCAGTTTGCTCGATGGGGGTTACTTTGTCATGGTTTAGTTTGATTTCATGGTGGCATGGTGATGTCATCGTGTGTGTGGTAATCCTATGGTGGCAAAATTGTAAATGTCATGTGGTGACATGTACGTAAGTTCTAAAGGTCTCAAACCTATATCAAAATCCTAAGCTAATGTGTAAATGGTGGTGGTCCTAAGGCCTAGACCTAAAGCCAAAGTCATAAGTCTAAGACCTAAAAAACCTAGCTCAAACCTTGGAAATTTAATAGACATATGTTGTTAATACATAAAAAAATATATTAAACCTTGTATAAAAGGTTTCTGACCTTTGTATTAAAATTTATATTAAACCCAAACATAATACACAGTTGAATGCCAGATCAGATAACTGTGTTGGAACCACAATGTATGTGAAGAGGTTGAGGTGTCGGGAGTTAACCATGGATCTGACTGTAGATTTGAACAATATAGACTTTCAAGCAAGCCGGAATTGTTATATTAGAAAGTTGTCACATGCGATGTTTTCCAGCACCGTTGTGAAGCCGTCGGGAAAGAACTGTGAGGTGGAAAAAATAGGTTAGACCGTAGTGGTCACATGTCCAATCACGCTTTGAGATGCACCATTTTCTAACTACAAGGTGTAGTTTTATCCTAAGTTTCTAAAGTTGGTTATTTGTTAATTGCGCCAAGTTGTTAATTAAAACCAACATGCACCTACTCCACTAGGTGTCACATGGTTACAAGATTGAAGGCATAAATAACTTCAATTTTCAACCACATGCCTAATTTGGCATCCAAGATTTTGAGAGACGAATGTATTTAGCCTTGAAATTTTCTCCATGATGACAACAAAGTGATTTTGTATTCAGATTCTGAGAGAGATAGGTTTTTTTGTTTTCAGCATTGATTTGTTGTCTGGAGATGGAATCGAGAACCGAGATAGGCTTTGAAAATGTAGGAGAGAGAGATTTTTTTTATAGTGAGCAGATGTTCTTGTGAGCATGATCAGTCTTGTGTTTGTTCTATGTAAATACTTCCTCGGATTAATCCTTAATAAAAGGGACACCCATCTTGAAAGCGAACATGGAGACATAGTCCACCAGGGACGAACTCCATAATCAATATTTGTTGCCTCTTATCTCTATTAATTGCTATAATTTCATGTTTAATATGATCCTGAAGTTATGGTTTAATTCGTTAAATCATTTTCTTTCCTTCCGTCTTCCACATCAAGAGATCGAGTTAACAATCAATTCACCTATTCACAAATAATCAGTTCTACTTGAGTATTAGATCATATCTATATCAGATGAAATTTACATAATATCCAAATCTTAAAACCTTGGTCTAGCCCTTCTTTTTATTTGGTTCTAATGAGACTATTCATATGGAAATATTTGTGCATACAGGCCAAATTGTAGCATTCTTGGGAATATGAAAAAAGAGCTAAACTATATGTACATTGAAATGTAGATTCATGGTCTCCTGATATTTTATCACTAATCCACCAAAGTTTCTTGGAAGGAACATGGTATTCCAATTCACTAAATGAAATCTATGTTCATTGCTATTTCCTCCTTTATAAAGAAACTTCCATAATAGGTGTCGGGCGATATAAATGCTAGATTTTATATGCGGACAACCCAAATTTGGAAAGACCCCACAAAAGTAGATGCGTGGCTCTTCACTCATGTCTTACCGTCAATTATGTCCTCGAGTTTCGCTACAGCTAATATCACACCAACATTTACACCTACATTTAATTTTTCAATCTGGGGTCGTAAGACTTAGAGACATAGCACAATATATGTTATAATATGGCCTTGAGAACTTGAAAAATCAAAACCCTAAAAAAATTTCAGAAAGAAAATCATGTAGGAAAAGAAATCAAACATTTCACACTACAAATTAATAATCTATGCAGGATATACATAATGCAAAGCTTAAGCTAACTACAAGAATGAAAAGCATGAAATGAATTCAATTCCAACTACACCAAAATATGTACTTAAAACTCTTCTCTCGAATGATGTTGGAAAGGAATCATAAGTGTATGGAAATATTCATTGAAGAATTTAAATTATCGAGTGAGGATATATTCAAGAATATTGTTGGACATTTTCCTTATGTTAATAAAATGTACTTAAACTAATCTTGATATTTGAATAAATTTTGTTGTATTACAATTCTAAGATCAATTCATATGTAAATGCCCAATAATATGAAGAATGAATTAACTGAAAAATCTTGTTAATATCATACCATTATTATCCCCATTTACAATCCCTACAACTCAAAATATGTTTCGTTATAAAATAAATTGAATAGGGAAATAGTAAATATGAGAAAGAAGCACTAGTTAACTCTACTCCATTTTTAATCTAACTTCTTTTAACAAAAATAAATCCTAAAATAACATGGCATTAAACTCATCAAACCTATGTAATTAAATATCCAAACCTAAAGGAAATATATGAAATGGAATTAGAGTGTTCAATTTAAGGACATTAATTTTTTTGATTGAAGATATTTTTAACGTGTTTTTTTGGACATTTTTATGAGCTTGGACTGAAATTATCGTCATGCTAATTCTGGCATTATTATAATGATGAATATTTAAAATTCCAGTATTGAAAATGCTTATGAATGCGAAGATAGTGTTAATTAATTAAATCAGAATTCAACGCTGATATCATAACTATTATCTCCATTATAAATCCTTGCAATTGAAAATATCTTTCGTTAGATAACGCATTGAACACAACAAATAGTGAAAATGAGAAACACAAATAAAAGAAGTGATGGGTAACTAAATAAACTCAAAAATAAATTAGTAAATTCATGAATCAAACCTACATAATTAAATTTAAAAACATAAGGGAGATCTATAGAAAGAAATTGTAGAATCAGAATTTAAATCACTCACACATGAAATCAAATGCAATAAATAAATCACACGAACAATAAATAAAATGTAGTGAATAAAATCAATTCTAAGTAATTTAGCATCAAACTAGTTAATGGGCCCAATCACTGAGCTTGATATTTTTGGAAAGAAAACTACATTAACACATCATATTAGAAATTAAAAGAGCTAGAAGCATAATTTAAATTAAAGTTTATATTATTGAAGAAATAAAATTACAAAAACAATCAATTACAAACGTTACAATCCTAGCTCTAGTTCATAACATAACACTCCAGAACAAGCTTCAACATCTCCAATTCTCTACCGTACTACCTCCAATCACCTAGCTCGATCTTCAAATGTTACAATGTTGGCTCTAGTTCATAATCTGGTGCTCCACAACAGGAAAGTTCACACTTTGAGGCAAGGATATGTTGAATATATTTTAGTAGGACTGAAGGGCATGAATCTTAGCAAGGTGAGCTAGATGGAGGTCAAAAAGTGAGGGATTTTTACCCTCACCTGATGTCTACTTAAATCAAACCTTTGTGGTCCAAAAGATTTCAAGTGGAGAGGATTGATACAAGAGGATCTTGCTTCAATTTAGATCAACAGTAAGGTCCAGTCGCCTCTAGCTTGTCTGATGTCCTATTCATCTTTAGTGTTTCCAGTTTTCCTGATGAAGGTTACTTTGTCAAGGTTTAGTTTGATTCATGGTGGCATCGTGATGTCATGGTGTGTATGGTAATCCTATGGTGCAAAAATTGTAAATTTCATGTGGCGACATGTACCTAAGTTCTAAAGGTCTCAAAACTATATAAAACTCATAAGCTAAAGTGTAAATGGTGGTGGTCCTAAGGCCTAGACCTAAAGCCTAAGTCCTAAAAACCTAGCGCAAACCTTGGAAACTTAATAGACCTATGTTGTTAATACATAAAAAAATATATTAAAACTTGTATAAAAGGGTTCTGACCTCTGTATTAATATTTATATTAAACCCAAATGTAATACATAGATGACCGCTAGATCAGATAACCATGTCAGAACCACAATGTATGTGAAGAGGTTGAGGTGTTGGGAGTTAACTATGGAGCTGACCATAGATTTGAATAATCTGGACTTTCTAGCAAGCCGGAACTATCAGATCAGAAAGCTATCACATGCGGTGATTGCCTGCACTGTTTTGAAGCCTCTCGGACAGAACCATGACGTGGCAATGACTGGTTAGACTGCAATGGTCACATGTCCAGCCACCCTCTGGTATGCACCATTTTCTGACTCCAAGGTCTAATTTTATCCTAAGGTTCTAAAGTGGGTTACTTGTTAATTGCGCCAAGTTGTTAATTAAAACCAACATGCACCTACTCCACTACGTGTCACATGGTTACAAGAATGAATACCTAAACAACTTCAATTTTCAATAACATGCCTAATTTGGCATCCACGATTTTGAGAGATGAACCTATTTAGCCTTGAAATTTTCTCCATGTTGATGACAAAATGATTTTCTGTGTAGATTATGAGAGAGATAGGTTGTTTTGTTTTCAGCCTTGCTTAGCCATCCAGAGGTGGAATCAAGAACCGAGATAGGATTTGAAATGGTAGGAGAGAGAGATTTTTGTTGATAATGACCAGATCTTCCTGTGAGCATGATCAGTCTGGTGTTTCTTCTATTTAAAGACTTCCTTGGACCAATCCTTAATGAAATGTATGACCATATTGAGAGTGGACACGGAGACGTAGTCCACCAGGGACGAACTCCATAATCAATATTTGTTGTCCCTTATCTCTATTATTTGCTATAATTTCATGTTTAGTATGCTTCCTAAGTTATGGTTTAAGTCGTTAAATCATTTTCTTTCCTTCACTCTTCCACATCAAGAGATCAAGTTAACAATCAATTAACATATTCAAAAACAATCAGTTATACTTCAGCATTAGATCATATCTATTTAAGATGAAATTTAAATAATATCCAAATCTTAAAACCTTGGTCTAGCCCTTATTTTTATTTGGGTCTAATGAGACTATTCTTATGGAAATATTTGTGCATAAAGACCAAATTCTAGCATTCTTGGTAATATGAAAAAAGGGATTAAACTATATGTGCATTGAAATCTAGATTCATGATCTCGGGATATTTTATCACTAATCCACCAAAGTTTCCAGGAAGGAACATGGTATTCCAATTAACTAAATGAAATCTATGTTCATTGTTATTTCATCCTTTCTAAAGAAACTTCCATAATAGGTGTCGGGCAATATAAATGCTAGATTTTATATGTGGACAACCCAACTTTGGAAAGACCCCACAAAAGCGGATGCATGGCTCTTCACTTGCGTCTTACCATCAATTATTCCCTTGAGTTTCCCTTTAGATAATATCACACAAACATTTACACTGACATTTAATTTGTCAATTGGGGGTCGTAAGACTTAGAGACGTAGCAAAATATATGCTAGAATATGGCCTCGGGGACTTGCATAATGAAAACCCTAAAAATATTTCGGAAAGAAAATCATGCATGAAAAGAAATGAAACGTTTCACACTACAAATTAATAATCTATGTAGGAAATAAATAATGCAAAGCTTAAGCTAACTACAAGAATGAAAAGCATGAAATGAATTCAATTCCAACTACTCCAAAATTTAAATTATCAAGCTAGGATATATTCAAGAATATTGTTGGACATTTTCCTTATGTTAATAAAATGTACTTAAACTAATCTTGATATTTGAATAAATGTCATTGTATTAAAATTCCAAGATCAATTCATATTTAAATTCCCAATAATATGAAGAATGAATTAACTGAAAAATCTTGTTTATCTCATACCATTATTATCCCCATCTAAAATCCCTACAACTCAAAATATGTTTCATTATAAAATAAATTGAACGGGGAAAAAGTAAATATAAGAAAGAAACACTGGTTAACTCTACTACATTCTTAATCTAGTTTCTTTAAAAAAAAAAAAAATCCTAAAATAACATGGAATTAAACTCATCAAACCTATGCAATTAACTATCCAAACGTGAAGGAAATATATGAAATGGAATTGGAGTGTTCAATTTCAGGACATTAATTTTTTTATCGAAGATATTCTTAACGTGTTTTGCTCGACATTTTTATGAACTTGGACTAAAAGTGTCATGTTAATTCTCACATTATTATAAAGATGAATATTTAAAATTCTAGGATTGAAAATTCTTATGAATACCAAGATAGTGTTAATTAATTAAATCATAATTCAATGATCATGTCATAGTTATTAACTCCATTATAAATCTCTGCAATTGAAAATATATTTCATTAGATAATGAATTGAACACAACATATAGTGAAAATGAGATGCACAAATAAAATGAGTGATGGGTAACTAAATAAATCCAGAAATAAATTGGTAAATTGATGAATCAAACCTACATAATTAAATTTCAAAATGTAAGGGAGATCTATAGAACGAAATTGCAGAATCAGAATTTAAATCACTCATGCATGAAATCAAATGCAGTAATTAAATCACACCAATAGCAAATAAAATGTGGTGAAACAAATAAATTCTAAGTAATTTAGCATCAAGCTAGTTGATGCACCCAATCATCGAGCTTGATCTTCTTAGAAAGAAAACTACATTAACACATCATATTGGAAATTAAAAGAGATGGAAACATAATTTAGATGAAAATTCATATTATTGTAGAAATAAAATTACAAAAATACCCAATTACAAATGTTACAAGCATGGCTCTAGTTCATAACGTAGCACTCTAGAACAAGCTCCACCATCTCTAATCCTCTATCATCCTACCCCCAATCCCCTAGATCAATCTTCAAATGTTATAATGTTGGCTCTAGTTCATAATCCAGTGCTCCACAACATGAAAGTTTGCACTTTGAGGTGAGGATATGTTGAATATATTTGAGTAGGACTCAAGGGCATGAATCCGAGCAAGGCGAGGTGGATGGAGATCAGAAAAGTGAGGGAGTTGTACCCTCACCTGATGTCTACTTAAATAAACTTTTGCGGTCCAAAAGATTTCAAGTGGAGAGGATAGATCTAGTAGGATTTTGATTCAATTTAGATCAACAGTGAGGTCCAGTTGGCTCCAGTTTGTCCAATGTCTTGTTCATCTTCAGTGTTTCTAGTTTTCCCGATGAGGGTTACTTTGTCATGGTTTATTTTGATTTCATGGTGGCATGGTGATGTCATGGTGTGGGTGGTAATCCTATGGTGGAAAAATTTGTAAATGTCATGTGGTGACATGTACCTAAGTTCTAAAGGTCTCAAAACTATATAAAAATCCTAAGCTAAAGTGTAAAATGGTACTGGTCCTAAGGCTAAGACCTAAGAACCTAGTGCAAACCTTGGAAACTTAATAGACATATGTTTTTAATACATAAAAAAATATATTAAACCTTGTATAAAATGTTTTGGACATTTGTATTAAAATTTATATTAAACCCAAATGTAATACACAGTTGACCGCCAAAACGGATAGCTGTGTCGAAACCACAATATATGTGAAGAGATTGAGGTGTCATAGTTAACCGTGGAGCTAACCATAGAGTTGAACAGTCTAGACTTTCCAGCAAGCTAGAACTATCAGATCAAAAAGCTGTCACATGTAGTGTTTGCCTGCATCATTTTGAAGCCGTTAGGACAGAACCGTGAGGTGGCAACAATCAGTTAGACCACAGTGGTCACATGTCCAACCACCCTCTGATATGCACCATTTTATGACTACAAGGTCTAATTTTATCCTAAGGTTCTAAATTGGGTTACTTTTTAATTGCGCCAAGTTGTTAATTAAAGCCAACATGCACCTACTCCACTACGTGTCACATGCTTACAAGACTGAAGACCTAAAAAAAATCAATTTTCAGCCACATGCCTAAGTGGCTTCCACGATTTCGAGAGATGAAATTATTTAGCCTTGGAATTTTGTCCATCACGATGAAAAAGTGATTTTCTACTCAGAGTTTGAGAGAGATAGGTTGTTTTGTTTTTAGCATTTCTTGGCCGTCTAGAGGTGGAATTGAGAACCGAGATAGGCTTTGAAAAGTTGGGAGAGAGAGATTTTTGTTGATAGTGACCAGATGATCCTATGAGCACGATCAGTCTGGTATTTTTTCAATGTAAATAATTCCTTGGAACAATCCTTAATAAAAGGGATGCCCATCTTCAAAGCAGACACTGAGACGTAGTCCACCAGGGATGAACTCCATAATCAATATTTGTTGTCTCTTAGCTCAGTTATTTGCTATAATTTCATGTTTAATATGCTTCTTAAGTTATGGTTTAAGTCATTATATCATTTTATTTCCTTCAATCTTCCACATCAACAGATCTATTTAACAATGAATTCACCTATTCACAAATGATAAGTTATACTTTAGTATTAGATCATATTTATTTAAGATGAAATTTAAATAATATGCAAATCTTAAAACCTTGGTCTAGCCCTTATTTTTATTTGGGTCTAATGAGACTATTCTTATTGAAATGTTTGTGCATAAAGGCCAAATTCTAGCATTCTTAGGAATATGAAGAAAAGAACTAAAGTATATGGGCATTGAAATCTAGATTCATGATCTTCAGATATTTTATCGCTAATCCACCAAATTTTATGGGAAGGAACGTGGTATTACAATTCACTAAATGAAATCTATGTTCATTGTGATTTCCACCTTTCTAAAGAAACGTCCATAATAGGTGTCGGGTGATATAAATGCTAGATTTTATATGTGGACAACCCAACTTTGGAAAGAATGCACAAAAGAGGATGCATGGCTCTTCACTCGCGTCTTACCGTCAATTCTGCCCTCGAGTTTCCGTGCAGCTAAGGTCACCCAAAAATTTACACTAACGTTTAATTTGTCAATCCGGGGTCCTAAGACTTAGATATGTAGCACAATATATGCTAGAATATGGCGTCAGAGACTTGTAAAATCAAAACCCTAAAAATATTTCAAAAATAAAATCATGCACGAAAAGAAATCAAACATTTCACACTACAAATTAATAATCTATGCAGGAAACACAAAATGCAAAGCTTAAGCTAAATACAAGAATGAAAATAATGAAATGAATTCAATTCCAAATACTCCAAAATATGTACTTAAAACTCTTCTCTCGAATGATGTTTTAAGGAATCATAAGTGTATGGAAATATTCATTGCAGAATTTAAATTATTGAGCAAGGATATATTCAAGAATATTGTTGGAGATTTTCCTTATGTTAATAAAATGTACTTAAACTAATCTTGATATTTGAATAAATTTCGTTGTATTACAATTCCAAGATTAATTCATATGTAAATGCCCAATAATATGAAGAATGAATTAACTGAAAAAATCTTGTTTGTCTCATATCATTATTATCCCCATCTAAAATCCCTGCAACTCAAAATATGTTTCGTTATAAAATAAATTGAACAGGGAAATAGTAAATGTGAAAAAGAAGCACTGGTTAACTCTACTCCATTTTTAACCTAATTTATTTTAACAAAAATAAATCCTAAAATAACATGGCATTAAACTCATCAAACCTATGCAATTAAATATCCAAATGTAAAGGAAATACATGAAATGGAATTGGAGTGTTCAATTTAAGAACATTAAGTTTTTAGATCCAAGATATTCTTAACGTGTTTTGTTGGACATTTTTATGAACTTGGACTGAAAGTATCCTCATGCTAATTCTGGCATTATTATAATGATGAATATTTAAAATTCCAGGATTAAAAATGTTGATGAATGCCAAGATAGTGTTAATTAATTAAACCAGGATTCAAGAGTCATATCATAATTATTATCTCCATTATAAATCCTTGCAATTGAAAATATATTTCTTTAGATAATGAATTGAACACAACAAATAGTGAAAATGAGAAACACAAATAAAAGAAGTGATGGGTAACTAAATAAATTCAGAAATAAATTGGTAAATTCATGAATCAAACCTACATAATTAAATTTCAAAACATAAGGGATATCTATAGAATGAAATTGTAGAATTAAAATTTAAATCACTCACGCATGAAATCAAATGCAATAAATAAATCACACCAACATTAAATAAAATGTGGCGAAGAAAATAAATTCTAAGTAATTTAGCATCACGCAAGCTGATGGGCCCAATCACTGAGCTTGATCTTCCTAGAAAGAAAACTACATTAACACATCATACTAGAAATTAAAAGAGTTGGAAACATAATTTAAATGAAAATTTATATTATTGTAGAAATAAAATTACAAAAATACTCAATTACAAATGTTACAATCCTTGCTCTAGTTCATAACATAACGCTCCAGAACAAGCTTCAACATCTCCATTTCTCTAGCGTCCTACCTCCAATCACCTAGCTCGATCTTTAAATGTTACAATGTTGGCTCTATTTCATAATCCAGTGCTCCACAACAAGAAAGTTCACACTTTGAGGCAAGCATATCTTGAATATATTTGAGTAGGACTCAAGGGCATAATTTGAGCAAGGTGAGGTGGATGGAGATAAAAAAATTGATGGAGTTGTACCCTCACATGATGTCTACTTAAATCAAAAATTTGTGGTCCAAGAGATTTCAAGTGGACAAGATTAATCTAGGAGGATCTTGCTTCAATTTAGATCAACAGTGAGGTCCAGTCGACTCTGGTTTTTTTGATGTACTATTCATCTTCATTGTTTCCATTTTGCTTGATGAGGGTTACTTCGCCATGGTTTAGTTGGATTTCATGGTGGCATGGTGATGTCATGGTGTGTGTGGTAATCCTATGGTGGAAAAATTTTAAATGTCATGTGGTGACATGTGCCTAAGTTCTAAAGGTCTCAAAACTATATAAAAATCCTAAGCTAAGGTGTAAATGGTGGTGGTCCTAAGCCCTAGACCTAAAGCCTAAGTTCTAAGGCTAAGAGCTAAAAACCTAGCGCAAACCTTGGAAATTTAATAGACCTATATTATTAATACAGAAAACAATATATTAGACCTTGTATAAAAGGTTTCTAACCTTTGTATTAAAATGTATATTAAGCCCAAAAGTAATACACAATTGACTGCGAGATTAGATAACCATGTCGGAACCACAATGTATGTGAAGACGTTGAGGTGTTGGGAGATAATCTTGGAGCTGACCGTAGAGTTGTACAGTCTGGAATTTGCAGCAAACCAGATCTATCAGATCAAAAATTTGTCACAAGTGGTGCTTTCCTGCACCATTGTGAAGCCGTCGACACAAAACCGTGAGGTGGAAACAACTGGTTAGACTCTAGTGGTCACATGTCCAACCACCCTCTAATATGCACCATTTTCTGACTGCAAGGTCTAATTTTATCCTAAGGTTATAAAGGAGGTTACTTGTTAATTGCGCTAGTTTTTTAATTAAAACCAACATGCACCTACTCCACTACATGTCACATGGTTACAAGACCGAAGAACTAAGCAACTTCAATTTTCAACCACATGCCTAATTTGGCTTCCACGATTTCAAGAGATGAACTTATTTAGCCTTGGAATTTTCTCCATGATGATGGCAAAGTGATTTTGTATTCAGATTCTAAGAGAGATAGGTTGTTTTCTTTTCAACATTGCTTGGCTGTCCGGAAGCGGAATCAATAACCGAGATATGCTTTGAAAAGGTAGGATAGAGACATTTTTGTTGATAATTACCAGATGTTTCTATGAGCACGATTAATCTCGTGTTTGTTCTATGTAAATACTTCCTCGGATCAATCCTTAATAAAAGGAACAACCATCTTGAAAGTGGACATGGAGACGTAGTCCACCAGGGATGAACTCCATAATCAATATTTGTTGTCTCTTATCTCTGTTATTTTCTATAATTTCATGTTTAGTATGATTCTTAAGTTATGGTTTAAGCCATTAAATCATTTTATTTCCTTCATTTTTCCACATCAAGAGATCGAGTTAACAATCAATTCACCTATTAACAAATAATCAGTTATACTTCAGTATTAGATCATATCTATTTCAAATGAAATTTACATAATATCCAAATCTTAAAACCTTGGTCTAGCCCTTATTTTTATTTGGGTCTAATGAGACTATTCTTATGGAAATATTTGTGCATAATGGCCAAATTCTATCATTCTTGGGAATATGAAAAAAAGAACTAAACTATATGTGCATTGAAATCTAGGTTCATCATCTTGGGATACTTTATCGCTAATCAACTAAAGTTTTTGGGAAGGAACATGGTATTTCAATTCACTAAAATAGGTGTCGGGCGATATAAATGTTAGATTTTATATGTGGATGACCCAATTTTGGAAAGACCCCACAAAATCCGATGCATGGCTCTGCGCTCACGTCTTACCATTAATTCTTCTCTCAAGTTACCCTTGCAAATTAATAATCTATGTAGGAAATACATAATGCAAAGCTTAAGCTAACTACATGAATGAAAAGCATGAAACAAATTCAATTCCAAGTACTCCAAAATCTGTACTTAATACTCCTCTCTCGAATGATGTTGGAAAGAAATCATAAGCTTATGGGAATATTCATTGCAGAATTTAAATTATGGAGCGAGGATATATTCAAGAATATTGTTGAACATTTTTCTTATGTTAATAAAATGTGCTTAAACTAATCTTGATATTTGAATAAATGTGGTTGTATTACAATTTCAAGATCAATTTATATGTAAATGCCCAATAATATGAAGAATGAATTAACTGAAAACATATTGTTTATCTCATACCATTATTATCCCTATCTAAAATCCCTTCAACTCAAAATATATTTCGTTATAAAGTAAATTGAACATGGAAATAGTAAATATGAGAAAGAAGCACCGGTTAAATCTACTCCATTTTTAATCTAATTTCTTTTAACAAAAATAAATCCTAAAATAACATGGCGTTAAACTCATCAAACCTATGCAATTAAATATCCAAATGTAAAGGAAATATATGAAATGTAATTGCAGTGTTCAATATAAAGACATTACGTTTTTTGATCGAAGATATTCTTAACGTGTGTTGCTGGACATTTTTATGAACTTGGACTGAAAGTATCCTGGCTAATTTTGGCATTATTATAATGATGAATATTTAAAATTCCAGGATTAAAAATGCTTATGAATGCCAAAATAGTGTTAATTAATTAAATCAGAATTCAATGGTGATGTCATAATTATTATCTCCATTATAAATCTCTGCAATTGAAGATATCTTTAGTTAGATAATGAATTGAACACAACAAATAGGGAAAATGAGAAAAATAAATAAAAAAAGCGATGTGTAACTAAATAAACTGAGAAATAAATTGATAAATTCATGAATCAAACCTACTGATGACGGTAACCCCGTCAAACCCAGAATCAAAATCCACTTGGCATATTCAAACTTTACCATTACATGCGAAAGCTCTTCAACCTATGTTCTCAAAAACCTTACTCTCATAAGCGGAAGCTAATAACATATATTCACAATTTCTTATTATCTTTGAAAACCATACAGTATTCTTTTCTGAGGCCCAAAACTCAAATATTAAAATAACTTTATGCAAAAGTGCAACTCCAATCCATGTTTTACCTGCTTTCATGTCCATCATTCAATTACAAAGCAAAATCTTGCCCATGCATCTTTTAAGATCGGATTTCACAGTCAAATGTGTCCTTGAGTCTTCTTAACAACGTTACATGACAAAGTCTTCATAATTCAATACCATTATCATAATGGAACTCAATGTACTAAAATTTCTCATGTTTCATGTTGCAAATTTCATTGCAATTTAATAACATTCTTTGGACTTAAAATTTCAATCTATGTGAGCGCCTGATTCCAATTTCATGAACACACAATCCAAACAAATGAATCTAATTTTCATACCTTTATATCTGCGTTTTTTACCAGGAATGAACTCCATTCCTCAGCGCCATTTAGTCTCTTTTCTTATATGAATATTCACAACATAAAATCGATTTATTCAATCGATCCTTCACAAACTCTGCTACTCTGCCAGCGCTTCTAAACATTTCATTATGCCTACGTGGGCTTGCATTTTATTAAACTTCAACGCTGATTACCCAACAGCATAGAAAGGAACCATTCCTATGCACGCAAATTTAACTGTGTTTTCAATATGCGTTCCTACTGACTTGGTTTCAGAACAAATCGAGCCTACAATTAATTTAATATTCCTCTTCCAGCGCCTATTGATTTGGTTTCGAAACAAATCTAGCCCTGCAGTTAATTTAATATTCTATTTCATCAATTAGACAAAGTTTAAACAACAATTCGGTGCTTACAACGCATATACCTCCGATGTACATACAGTGCTATCTTTGGTTCAAATCGATCGATCCATCCTGCAACATTCAAACATAAAACGCAGCCCTTTAATTTCACAACGCTTTCATCTGATAAGATTCTTGGTCTGCTCCTTTATAAGTCTCAATTTCTTTTCCAGAGTCCATCGATAGAGCAACAACCCTTCCTGCAATTTCAATCGTTTAATAACCAGAGTATAAAACAGATCTCTGTGGCGTTTTAGATCGCTCTTAAGTCTTCTTTGTGCAATAACTATGCATGGAATTTAAATAAAACAAATTTCTGCATTGGATTTAAACAACATCGTATACACCCTAACGGCATTCAATTTTTTTTCACTCAACAGAACTAGCAGATCCTCATTCAGTAAACATGATTTTAATTTGATTCCACGCTAGATAAAATACAGTTTCAACACTTTCACCCGCTGTATAAACACAGTTCCAGCGCAATTCACACATGTTCATACCCTGCTCAGCCCTTCTATAAAATCGATGTGCCAACGCTGACATTCCTCTGCGTTCTTTAAGACATATTCAATTATCATATATGATATTGATATTTGATGATATCGATTTCTTCAATGTGTGCAAAGACATATTTCAGAGTTTCTTTCAGAATTACTTAGGACTTATTTAAATCAAGCAGATTTTCACAAAGTCCATCCAACAATACTCACCCAATTCACAGTATTATATGGGTTAACTGTGAGACCAGATATCCAATATCTGAAGGTCGATTTTAATGTTGCTTTGAAATTTCATCAACTAATATTTCCCAACCATTTTTTTCCACCGGAATTGACGCATTAATTAATCAGCAAATTCACTATTTCAACACTGAAATTGAATTACACCTGAATTGACCAAGTTAAGGTGCATAACACAAAACCAACACTTCCATAAAAGTGAATTTACTTACAGCAACATTTCTCCATGCCTGATTTACAATTCATTGGCCTTTACAACTTGCCCGAAGGCTTACAGCCTTGGCTGTTCAAGCCCGTTCTGAATCACACTCTCACTTTCTCCAACTATCTCAATGTGTTTTTCTCTCAAAACCCCTTCCTATTTATACAATTTAAAAAATGACCTAATTAAATGCTCAATCCCCTTAATATCTCATCAAATCCCTAAATCTCTCAACATCCCTAAAATATAGATTCTCATCCCTAAAACTTAGAAACTAATCCCAACTTAGGCTCCTTCATTAATTCTAAATAATCTAGAAACTAATTTCTCTCACATTTACAATTTCTCATAAATAATTAATTCATCACTCAAAATAATATTAATATTTCCATGAAATTTTAATATTTCTTCAAAACATGAAGCCCCCTAGCTTAGGTAAAATACAATGTGTTTTTCGGAGATGATGATCCTGCATCAGACTCCCCATGTAAGAAAATTCATGACCACCTGGTCATAAGTCTGGATATTTCCTCCTGGATCCCAAATTTTATTTTGTAATCTTTCTTTGCTTGTCAATTGCTTTACTGCTGCTATTATCTTCTGTTGTCCTCCAGGTTTCCATATTTTGTGCTGTAGTTCTCCACTTGCTCTGCTCTTGCAATCTTTCGCTGTCTTTCTCTTGTTGTCTTTCCTTTTCTTTCTTATTGCCGTCTTTCTCTGGGATTCTTTCGTCATCAGTTTTCTATTACTTTCAATCTCTCGGTCCAATAAATCTCCCGGCTGCTGATTTCTAGCTGTCTGCTGAGCTAAGACGGCTTGCTCAGTTTGTACTGTCACTCGCTTACTTCTTGCTTCTATGCTTGTTTCTGTTCTGACTGCCACCCGATCATCCATGCCCTCTTGTCTTCTGGAACAGAAAACTTCTTCTTTCTTCATTTGACTGCTCAACTGAGTCAAATGTTCTGCAACAATACCTGCATTCATAAACCACTTGTTAGAACAAAAATCATAAGGCATCAGTGCCTTGTCCTCCTTTGTCAGCACTTCAGTATGCTGTTCTGAATTCTCCTCCATTATCAGCACATCAGTATGCTGATCCAAACTTCCCAAAGAATCCTCTGAAGAATTCTCAAGACTGTCAACCAGTCTTTCTCTCATATCATCTACTCGTTCACTGTACTGAACTCTTTCGTCTGCCATCTCCCTGTCGTACTCCGAATTCTTCAACAAATATTCTAGCAATGCAATTTCTCTGTAGCATTGCTGAAGCATATCATCATCACCTGCATTCATACATAAACTTTCAGTTTGCATAAAATGTTCAACAGTATCAGCTGTTACTTCCCTTCAGACTACTTCTCTTCTTCAGCATCTACAAGAATTTTCTCTTGTACTGTAACAGCAAAAGCATCACTGCTTTCTCTTTTAGAATACTTATCATTTTATGCTTCCTTTGTCTTCATTCCCTTCTGAGATCTTTCTATCTCAGCATTAATCTGAATAGCCTTCAGATTCAACTCTTCTCTCTCCTGAACAAACTCTAAAGCTTGTTCCTCTCCCTGTGTTGTACCTGCAAACACACACAACTCATCAGTTTTAAAACCACAAGAATTTTCAGTCTTGACTGCTTCCTCAAGCACTCCCCTCTGAACAAATCGGCATGTGGAATCTTCAAATTCCAACTCTGGCTCAAGAACTCTAAGTTCCTTTTTCAACAAGGCAATCACAATTTGCCTCAACCTCCTCTGCAATTGTTGCCAAATCACTCTCTTTCCCTTCAGTGGAAAGATCCATTTTCTATTCTGGTTTTCCTTCTCTTGCAGCCATTCTTCTAGTACCTGCAATTGTACCTTTATTAATGCAATCTCTCTTTCTCTGACTTCATCAGTCATCTCACCTCTGTGGCATTCCTCTGAACCTCTTCTCAGATCCTCCATGATCACTTTCTCCATGAGTTGTTCACTCACCATGAGTTGTACTAGCCTCTACGACAGCAATCTCTTCTGCTGCCACTTACCTCACCAAGCCCTCCTCACTCAGTCTTTTGGTAAGTACTGGTTCACTGCTTCTGGAACCTCTTTGAGCACTATCCTTTGCTCACTCTCTAGGCTATATCTTCACCTTCTTCTTCAGGAAACTGCAATTGTCCTCATTATTCAGTCTTTAGTTGAATGCCAGGTTCACTGCCATCTTCTCTGCAACCATAAACTACATTTACAAATTTTAAATCAGAAAAATCATCTCACCTCTTAAGATCTTGCATGATCTTTTCCTCCCTGCAATCCTGTTCACTTGTGTAGTTTGCATATCAGATTTAGAAATCTGATCTTCCTTTCAGTCATTCAACAAAAATACATTTCCATTCAACAAAACCTTCTTTTCATCATTTAGAAAATAAATATTTCAACAGAGCATTCTGGCTCTGATACCAAAAAATGATGACGGTAACCCCGTCAAACCCAGAATCAAAATCCACTTGGCATATTCAAACTTTACCATTACATGCGAAAGCTCTTCAACCTATGTTCTCAAAAACCTTACTCTCATAAGCGGAAGCTAATAACATATATTCACAATTTCTTATTATCTTTGAAAACCATACAGTATTCTTTTCTGAGGCCCAAAACTCAAATCTTAAAATAACTTTATGCAAAAGTGCAACTCCAATCCATGTTTTACCTGCTTTCATGTCCATCATTCAATTACAAAGAAAAATCTTACCCATGCATCTATTAAGATCGGAATTCACAGTCAAATGTGTCCTTGAGTCTTCTTAACAACGTTACATGACAAAGTCTTCATAATTCAATACCATTATCATAATGGAACTCAATGTACTAAAATTTCTCATGTTTCATGTTGCAAATTTCATTGCAATTTAAGAACATTCTTTGGACTTAAAATTTCAATCTATGTGAGCGCCTGATTCCAATTTCATGAACACACAATCCAAACAAATGAATCCAATTTTTCATACCTTTATATCTGCGTTTTTTACCAGGAATGAACTCCATTCCTCAGCGACATTTAGTCTCTTTTCTTATATGAAGATTCACAACATAAAATCGATTTATTCAATCGATCCTTCACAAACTCTTCTACTCTGCCAGCGCTTCTAAACATTTCATTATGCCTACGAGGGCTTGCATTTTATTAAACTTCAACGTTGATTACCCAACAGCATAGAAAGGAACCATTCCTATGCACGCAAATTTAACTGTGTTTTCAATATGCGTTCCTACTGACTTGGTTTCAGAACAAATCGAGCCTGCAATTAATTTAATATTCCTCTGCCAGCGCCTACTGATTTGGTTTCGAAACAAATCGAGCCCTGCAGTTAATTTAATATTTTATTTCATCAATTAGACAGAGTTTAAACAACAATTCGGTGCTTACAACGCATATACCTCCGATGTACATACAGCGCTATCTTTGGTTCAAATCGATTGATCCATCCTGCAACATTCAAACATAAAACGCAGCCCTTTAATGTCACAACGCTTTCATCTGATAAGATTCTTGGTCTGCTCCTTTATAAGTCTCAATTTCTTTGCCAGAGTCCATCGATAGAGCAACAGCCCTTCCTGCAATTTCAATCGTTTAATAACCAGAGTATAAAACAGATCTCTGTGGCATTTTAGATCGCTCTTAAGTCTTCTTTGTGCAATAACTATGCATGGAATTTAAATAAAACAAATTTCTGCATTGGATTTAAACAACATCGTATACACCTTCACGACATTCAAGTTTTGTTCACTCAACAGAACTAGCAGATCCTCATTCAGTAAACATTCTTTAAATTTGATTCCATGCTGGATAAAATACAGTTTCAACACTTTCACCCGCTGTATAAACACAGTTCCAGCGCAATTCACACATGTTCATACCCTGCTCAGCCCTTCTATAAAATCGATGTGCCAACGCTGACATTCCTCTGCGTTCTTTGAGACATATTCAATTATCATATATGATATTTATATTTGATGATATCGATTTCTTCAATGTGTGCAAAGACATATTTCAGAGTTTCTTTTAGAATTACTTAGGACTTATTTAAATCAAGCGGATTTTCACAAAGTCCATCCAAAAATACTCACCCAATTCACAATATTATATGGGTTAACTGTGAGACCAAATATCCAATATCTGAAGGTCGATTTTAATGTTGCTTTGAAATTTCATCAACTAATATTTTCCAACCATTTTTTTCCACCGGAATTGACACATTAATTAATCAACAAATTCACTATTTGAACACTGAAATTGAATTACACCTGAATTGACCAAGTTGAGGTGCATAACACAAAACCAACACTTTCATAAAAGTGAATTTACTTACAGCAACATTTCTCCATGCCTGATTTACAATTCATTGGCCTTTACAACTTGCCCGAAGGCTTACAGCCTTGGCTATTCAAGCCTGTTCTGAATCACACTCTCACTTTCTCCAACTATCTCAATGTGTTTTTCTCTCAAAACCCCTTCCTATTTATACAATTTAAAAAATGATCTAATTAAATTCTCAATCCCCTTAATATCTCATCAAATCCCTAAATCTCTCAACATCCCTAAAAGATAGATTCTCATCCCTAAAACTTAGAAACTAATCCTAACTTAGGCTCCTTCATTAATTCTAAATAATCTAGAAACTAATTTACAATTTCTCACAAATAATTAATTAATCACTCAAAATAATATTAATATTTACATGAAATTTTAATATTTCTTCAAAACATGAAACCCCCTAGCTTAGGTAAAATACAATGTGTTTTTCGGAGATGATGCTCCTGCATCAGACTCCCCATGTAAGAAAATTCATGACCACCTGGTCATAAGTCTGGATATTTCCTCCTGGATCCCAAATTTTATTTTGTAATCTTTCTTTGCTTGTCAATTGCTTTACTGCTGCTGTTATCTGCTGTTGTCCTCCAGGTTTCCATATTTTGTGCTGTAGTTCTCCACTTGCTCTGATCTTGCAATTTTTTACTGTCTTTCTCTTGTTGTATTTCCTTTTCTTTCTTATTGCCAACTTTCTCTGGGATTCTTTTGTCATCAGTTTTCTAATACTTTCAATCTCTCGGTCCAATAAATCTCCTGGTTGCTGATTTCTAGCTGTCTGCTGAGCTAAGACGGCTTGCTCAGTTTGTACTATCACTCGCTTACTTCTTGGTTCTATGCTTTTTTCTGTTCTGACTGCCACCCGATCATCCATGCCCTCTTGTCTTCTGGAACATAAAACTTCTTCTTTCTTCATTTTACTGCTCAACTGAGTCAAATGTTCTGCAAAAATACCTGCATTCATAAACCACTTGTTAGAACAAAAATCATAAGGCATCAGTGCCTTGTCCTCCTTTGTCAGCACTTCAGTATGCTGTTCTGAATTCTCCTCCATTATCAGCACATCAGTATGCTGATCCAAACTTCCCAAAGAATCCTCTGAAGAATTCTCAAGACTGTCAGCCAGTCTTTCTCTCATATCATCTGCTTCCATGACATCTTTCTGCACTCATTCACTGTACTGAACTCTTTCGTCTGCCATCTCCCTGTCATACTCCGAATTCTTCAACAAATATTCTAGCAATTCACTTTCTCTGTAGCATTGTTGAAGCATATCATCATCACCTTCATTCATACATAAACTTTCAGTTTTCATAAAATGTTCAACAGTATCACCTGTTACTTCCCCTATCTGCGCTTCAGACTGCTTCTCTTCTTCAGCATCTACAAGAATTTTCTCTTGTACTGTAACAGCAAAAGCATCACTGCTTTCTCTTTTAGAATACTTATCATTTTCTGCTTCCTCTGTCTTCACTCCCTTCTGAGATCTTGCTATCTCAGCATTAATCTGAACAGCCTTCAGATTCAACTCTTCTCTCTCCTGAAAAAACTCTAAAGCTTGCTCCTCTCCCTGTGTTGTACTTGCAAACACACACAACTCATCAGTTTTAAAACCACAAGACTCTTCAGTCTTGACTGCTTCCTCAAGCACTCCCCTATGAACAAATCGGCATGTGGAATCTTCAAATTCCAACTCTGGCTCAAGAACTCTAAGTTCCTTTTTCAACAAGGCAATCACAATTTGCCTCAACCTCCTCTACAATTTTCGCCAAATCACTCTCTTTCCCTTCAGTGGAAAGATCCAACCTTTATTCTGATTTTCCTGCTCTTGCAGCCATTCTTCCAGTACCTGCAATTGTACCTTTATTACTGCAATCTCTCTTTCTCTGACTTCATCAGTCATCTCACCTCTGTGGCATTCCTCTGAACCTCTTCTCAGATCCTCCATGATCACTTTCTCCATGAGTTGTTCACTCACCATGAGTTGTACTAGCCTCTACGACAACAATCTCTTCTGTTTCCACTTACCTCACCAAGCCCTCCTCACTCAGTCTTTTGGTAAGTACTAGTTCACTGCTTCTGGAACCTCTTTGAGCACTCTCCTTTGCTCACTCTCTAGGCTATCTCTTCACCTTCTTCTTCAGGACACTGCAATTGTCCTCATTATTCAGTCTTTAGCTGAATGCCAGGTTCACTTCCATCTTCTCTGCAACCATAAACTGCATTTACAAATTTTAAATCAGAAAAATCATCTCACCTCTTAAGATCTTGCATGATCTTTTCCTCCCTGCAATCCTGTTCACTTGTGTAGTTTGCATATCAGATTTAGAAATCTGATCTTCCTTTCAGTCATTCAACAAAAATACATTTCCATTCAACAAAACCTTCTTGTCATCATTCAGAAAATAAATATTTCAACAGAGCATTCCGGCTCTGATACCAAAAAATGATGACGGTAACCCCGTCAAACCCAGAATCAAAATCCACTTGGCATATTCAAACTTTACCATTACATGCAAAAGCTCTTCAACCTATGTTCTCAAAAACCTTACTCTCATAAGCGGAAGCTAATAACATATATTCACAATTTCTTATTATCTTTGAAAACCATACAGTATTCTTTTCTGAGGCCCAAAACTCAAATATTAAAATAAATTTATGCAAAAGTGCAACTCCAATCCATGTTTTACCTGCTTTCATGTCCATCATTCAATTACAAAGAAAAATCTTGCGCATGCATCTTTTAAGATCGGATTTCATAGTCAAATGTGTCCTTGAGTCTTCTTAACAACGTTACATGACAAAGTCTTCATAATTCAATACAATTATCATAATGGAACTCAATGTACTAAAATTTCTCATGTTTCATGTTGCAAATTTCATTGCAATTTAATAACATTCTTTGGACTTAAAATTTCAATCTATGTGAGCGCCTGATTCCAATTTCATGAACACACAATCCAAACAAATGAATCCAATTTTCATACCTTTATATCTGCGTTTTTTACCAGGAATGAACTCCATTCCTCAGCGCCATTTAGTCTCTTTTCTTATATGAAGATTCACAACATAAAATCGATTTATTCAATCGATCCTTCACAAACACTGCTACTCTGCCAGCGCTTCTAAAAATTTCATTATGCCTACATGGGCTTGCATTTTATTAAACCTCAACGCTGATTACCCAAAAGCATAGAAAGGAACCATTCCTATGCATGCAAATTTAACTGTGTTTTCAATATGCGTTCCTACTGACTTGGTTTCAGAACAAATCGAGCCTGCAATTAATTTAATATTCCTCTGCCAGTGCCTACTGATTTGGTTCCGAAACAAATCGAGCCCTGCAGTTAATTTAATATTCTATTTCATCAATTAGACAGAGTTTAAAGAACAATTCGGTGCTTACAACGCATATACCTCCAATGTACATACAGCGCTATCTTTGTTTCAAATCGATCGATCCATCCTACAACATTCAAACATAAAACACAGCCCTTTAATTTCACAACGCTTTCATCTGATAAGATTCTTGGTCTGCTCCTTTATAAGTCTCAATTTCTTTGCCAGAGTCCATCAATAAAGCAACAGCCCTTCCTGCAATTTCAATCGTTGAATAACCAGAGTATATAACAGATCTCTGTGGCGTTTTAGATCACTCTTAAGTCTTCTTTGTGCAATAACTGTGCATGGAATTTAAATAAAACAAATTTCTGCATTGGATTTAAACAACATCGTATACACCCTCACAGCATTCAATTTTTGTTCACTCAACAGAACTAGCAGATCCTCATTCAGTAAACATGCTTTTAATTTGATTCCACGGTAGATAAAATACAGTTTCAACACTTTCACCCGCTGTATAAACACAGTTCCAGCGCAATTCACACATGTTCATACCCTGCTCAGCCCTTCTATAAAATCGATGTGCCAACGCTGACATTCCTCTGCGTTCTTTAAGACATATTCAATTATCATATATGATATTGATATTTGATGATATCGATTTCTTCAATGTGTGGAAAGACATATTTCAGAGTTTCTTTCAGAATTACTCAGGACTTATTTAAATCAAGCAGATTTTCACAAAGTCCATCCAACAATACTCACCCAATTCACAGTATTATATGGGTTAACTGTGAGACCAGATATCCAATATCTGAAGGTCGATTTTAATGTTGCTTTGAAATTTCATCAACTAATATTTTCCAACCATTTTTTTCCACCGGAATTGACACATTAATTAATCAACAAATTCACTATTTCAACACTGAAATTGAATTACACCTGAATTGACCAAGTTAAGGTGCATAACACAAAACCAACACTTTCATAAAAGTGAATTTACTTACAGCAACATTTCTCCATGCCTGATTTACAATTCATTGGCCTTTACAACTTGCCCGAAGGCTTACAGCCTTGGCTGTTCAAGCCTGTTCTGAATCACACTCTCACTTTCTCCAGCTATCTCAATGTGTTTTTCTCTCAAAACCCCTTCCTATTTATACAATTTAAAAAATGATATAATTAAATGCTCAATCCCCTTAATATCTCATCAAATCCCTAAATCTCTCAACATCCCTAAAAGATAGATTCTCATCCCTAAAACTTAGAAACTAATCCTAACTTAGGCTCCTTCATTAATTCTAAATAATCTAGAAACTAATTTCTCTCACATTTACAATTTCTCACAAATAATTAATTAATCACTCAAAATAATATTAATATTTACATGAAATTTTAATATTTCTTCAAAACATGAAACCCCCTAGCTTAGGTAAAATACAATGTGTTTTTTGGAGATGATGCTCCTGCATCAGACTCCCCATGTAAGAAAATTCATGACCACCTGGTCATAAGTCTGGATATTTCCTCCTGGATCCCAAATTTTATTTTGTAATCTTTCTTTGCTTGTCAATTGCTTTACTGCTGCTGTTATCTGTTGTTGTCCTCCAGGATTCCATATTTTGTGCTGTAGTTCTCCACTTGCTCTGCTCTTGCAATCTTTCGCTGTCTTTCTCTTGTTGTCTTTCCTTTTCTTTCTTATTGCCGTATTTCTCTGGGATTCTTTCGTCATCAGTTTTCGAATACTTTCAATCTCTCGGTCCAATAAATCTCCCGGCTGCTGATTTCTAGCTGTCTGCTGAGCTAAGACGGCTTGCTCAATTTGTACTGTCACTCGCTTACTTCTTGCTTCTATGCTTGTTTCTGTTCTGACTGCCACCCGATCATCCATGCCCTCTTGTCTTCTGGAACATAAAACTTCTTCTTTCTTCATTTGACTGCTCAACTGAGTCAAATGTTCTGCAACAATACCTGCATTCATAAACCACTTGTTAGAACAAAAATCATAAGGCATCAGTGCCTTGTCCTCCTTTGTCAGCACTTCAGTATGCTGTTCTGAATTCTCCTCCATTATCAGCACATCAGTATGCTGATCCAAACTTCCCAAAGAATCCTCTGAAGAATTCTCAAGACTGTCAACCATTATTTCTCTCATATCATCTGCTTCCATGACATGTTTCTGCACTCGTTCACTGTACTGAACTCTTTCGTCTGCCATCTCCCTTTCATACTCCGAATTCTTCAACAAATATTCTAGCAATGCAATTTCTCTGTAGCATTGCTGAAGCATATCATCATCACCTGCATTCATACATAAACTTTTAGTTTGCAGAAAATGTTCAACAGTATCAGCTGTTACTTCCCTTATCTGCACTTCAGACTGCTTCTCTTCTTCAGCATCTACAAGCATTTTCTCTTGTACTGTAACAACAAAAGCATCACTGCTTTCTCTTTCATAATACTTGTCATTTTCTGCTTCCTCTATCTTCATTCCCTTCTGAGATCTTGCTATCTCAGCATTAATCTGAACAGCCTTCAGATTCAACTCTTCTCTCTCCTGAAAAAACTCTAAAGCTTGCTCCTCTCCCTGTGTTGTACCTGCAAACACACACAACTCATCAGTTTTAAAACCACAAGACTTTTCAGTCTTGACTGCTTCCTCAAGCACTCCCCTCTGAACAAATCGGCATGTGGAATCTTCAAATTCCAACTCTGGCTCAAGAACTCTAAGTTCCTTTTTCAACAAGGCAATCACAATTTGCCTCAACCTCCTCTGCAATTGTCGCCAAATCACTCTCTTTCCCTTCAGTGGAAAGATCCAACCTTTATTCTGATTTTCCTGCTCTTGCAGCCATTCTTCCAGTACCTACAATTGTACCTTTATTACTGCAATATCTCTTTCTCTGACTTCATCAGTCATCTCACCTCTATGGCATTCCTCTGAACCTCTTCTCAGATCCTCCATGATCACTTTCTCCATGATTTTTTCATTCACCATGAGTTGTACTAGCCTCTACGACAACAATCTCTTCTGCTGCCACTTACCTCACCAAGCGCTCCTCACTCAGTCTTTTGGTAAGTACTGGTTCACTGCTTCTGGAACCTCTTTGAGCTCTCTCCTTTGCTCACTCTCTAGGCTATCTCTTCACCTTCTTCTTCAAGACACTGCAATTGTCCTCATTATTCAGTCTTTAGCTGAATGCCAGGTTCACTGCCATCTTCTCTGCAACCATAAATTGCATTTACAAATTTTAAATCAGAAAAATCATCTCACCTCTTAAGATCTTGCATGATCTTTTCCTCCCTGCAATCCTGTTCACTTGTGTAGTTTGCATATTAGATTTAGAAATCTGATCTTCCTTTCAGTCATTCAACAAAAATAAATTGCCATTCAACAAAACCTTCTTGTCATCATTCAGAAAATAAATATTTCAACACAGCATTCCGGCTCTGATACCAAAAAATGATGACGGTAACCCCGTCAAACCCAGAATCAAAATCCACTTGGCATATTCAAACTTTACCATTACATGCGAGAGCTCTTCAACCTATGTTCTCAAAAACCTTACTCTCATAAGTGGAAGCTAATAACATATATTCACAATTTATTATTATCTTTGAAAACCATACATTATTCTTTTCTGAGGCCCAAAACTCAAATCTTAAAATAACTTTATGCAAAAGTGCAACTCCAATCCATGTTTTACCTGCTTTCATGTCCATCATTCAATTACAAAGCAAAATCTTGCCCATGCATCTTTTAAGATCGGATTTCACAGTCAAATGTGTCCTTGAGTCTTCTTAACAACGTTACATGACAAAGTCTTCATAATTCAATACCATTATCATAATGGAACTCAATGTACTAAAATTTCTCATGTTTCATGTTGCAAATTTCATTGCAATTTAATAACATTCTTTGGACTTAAAATTTCAATCTATGTGAGCGCCTGATTCCAATTTCATGAACACACAATCCAAACAAATGAATCCAATTTTCATACCTTTATATCTGTGTTTTTTACCAGGAATGAACTCCATTCCTCAGCGCCATTTAGTCTCTTTTCTTATATGAAGATTCACAACATAAAATCGATTTATTCAATCGATCCTTCACAAACTCTGCTACTCTGCCAGCGCTTCTAAACATTTCATTATGCCTACGTGGGCTTGCATTTTATTAAAATTCAACGCTGATTACCCAACAGCATAGAAAGGAACCATTCCTATGCACGCAAATTTAATTGTGTTTTCAATATGCGTTCCTACTGACTTGGTTTTAGAACAAATCGAGCCTGCAATTAATTTAATATTCCTCTGCCAGCGCCTACTGATTTGGTTTCGAAACAAATCGAGCCCTGCAGTTAATTTAATATTCTATTTCATCAATTAGACAGAGTTTAAACAACAATTCGGTGCTTACAACGCATATACCTCTGATGTACATACAACACTATCTTTGGTTCAAATCGATCTATCCATCCTGCAACATTCAAACATAAAACGCAGCCCTTTAATTTCACAACGCTTTCATCTGATAAGATTCTTGGTCTGCTCCTTTATAAGTCTCAATTTCTTTGCCAGAGTCCATCGATAGAGCAACAGCCCTTCCTGCAATTTCAATCGTTTAATAACCAGAGTATAAAACAGATCTCTGTGGCATTTTAGATCTCTCTTAAGTCTTCTTTGTGCAATAACTATGCATGGAATTTAAATAAAACAAATTTCTGCATTGGATTTAAACAACATCGTATACACCCTCACGGCATTCAATTTTTGTTCACTCAACAGAACTAGCAGATCCTCATTCAGTAAACATGCATTTAATTTGATTCCACGCTGGATAAAATATATTTTCAACACTTTCACCCGCTGTATAAACATAGTTCCAGCGCAATTCACACATGTTCATACCCTGCTCAGCCCTTCTATAAAATCGATGTGCCAATGCTGACATTCCTCTGTGTTCTTTAAGACATATTCAATTATCATGTATGATATTGATATTTGATGATATCGATTTCTTCAATGTGTGCAAAGACATATTTCAGAGTTTCTTTCAGAATTACTCAGGACTTATTTAAATCAAGCAGATTTTCACAAAGTCCATCCAACAATACTCACCCAATTCACAGTATTATATGGATTAACTGTGAGACCAGATATTCAATATCTGAAGGTCGATTTTAATGTTGCTTTGAAATTTCATCAACTAATATTTTCCAACCATTTTTTTCCACTGGAATTGACACATTAATTAATCAGCAAATTCACTATTTCAACACTGAAATTGAATTACACCTGAATTGACCAAGTTAAGGTGCATAACACAAAACCAACACTTTCATAAAAGTGAATTTACTTACATCAACATTTCTCCATGCCTGATTTACAATTCATTGGCCTTTACAACTTGCCCGAAGGCTTACAGCCTTGGCTGTTCAAGCCTGTTCTGAATCACACTCTCACTTTCTCCAACTATCTCAATGTGTTTTTCTCTCAAAACCCCTTCCTATTTATACAATTTAAAAAATGATCTAATTAAATGCTCAATCCCCTTAATATCTCATCAAATCCCTAAATCTGTCAACATCCCTAAAAGATAGATTCTCATCCCTAAAACTTAGAAACTAATCCCAACTTAGGCTCCTTCATTAATTCTAAATAATCTAGAAACTAATTTCTCTCACATTTACAATTTCTCATAAATAATTAATTAATCACTCAAAATAATATTAATATTTACATGAAATTTTAATATTTCTTCAAAACATGAAACCCCCTAGCTTAGGTAAAATGCAATGTGTTTTTTGGAGATGATGCTCCTGCATCACCTACATAATTAAATTTCAAAGCATAAGGGAGATCTATAGAATGAAATTGCGGAATCAGAATTTAAATCACCCACGCATGAAATCAAATGCAGTAAATAAATCACACCAACAGTAATAAAATGCGGTGAAGAAAATCAATTCTAAGTAATTTAGCATCACGCTAGCTGTTGGGCCTAATCACCATGCTTGATCTTGCTGGAAAGAAAACTACATTAGCACATCATATTAGAAATTAAAAGAGCTGGAAACATAATTTAAATGAAAATTCATATTATTGTAAAAATAAAATTACAAAAATACTCAATTACAAATGTTAGTTGTAGTTCATAATGTAACGCTCCACAACAATGTTCAGCATCTCCAATTCTCTACCGTCCTACCTCCAATTGCCTAGCTCAATCTTTAAATATTACAATGTTGGCTCTAGTTCATAATCCAACGCTCCACAACAAACACCAGCATCTCCAATTCTCTACAATCCTACCGCAACCTACTTCTATGAGATTCCATCTCCCACCCATTCTCTGTCCCTTCAATTCTAATTTATTGCTACGCACTCCTTCCTCGTTCTTCTTCCTTTTCAAAATCAAATGACTTCCACAACCCCTTAACTCAAAAATAAATTAATTTGTTTCTTGGATCCCCGTGAGAACTGAGTTCGTTGGTTTTCATTGGAGCTTCCACAATTATTTGAACGAACTCTAACTGTGTCCATTATATTTACTATTATTAATTATTTGAAGAGATATTCCCACCAGAAATCCAAGCTCTATTACCCTATCTGGTTGATTAACTTGTGGAATTTGTTTGAATATGACAACTCATACGGTAATTAATGTTGCTGGATAGATAGTGGTTATTTTTGCTAGTGAATAGGGATTTCCTTTGCCGTTGATCCCTCAAGGTGAATTGCATGCACTGCAGACTTGTAGCTAACAAAATGAGTTATTCTAGATGAGCATCTATTTCCCAAAACGTGCTCACAAGGGTAATCCCTGAACAACATCACCATCGTCATCTGGAAGATGTTGGGCGACAACTGCCACTGCAACAGATTGCTGCTGGGTTGAACGGTGTATCGATCCTTAAGAGCAAGTGACTCCATGAGATGAAGGTTGAATCCCTTGAGATATTGCCTTCCAAGTAAAGGAGTGGTTCTTCTGAAAATTAACTTGCATTACGGTGCATTGTGTTCTGTATGTTTTATCGGCTTGTTTTTTACTTTAGATCACCCAAGCCTTGCCAACAATGGTGCTGGTAATGTTGTGGCGCGATTCCATGGGAGGATGAATAATGGTGGCGTTGCTGCCTCTTCAAGAACTGGCTCTTCTCATTACCACACAGACGTCTTCCAGTAGCTTCAACGTGAATCTGATCCTCATAAAAAACCCTTTGACTCTTATAAATATGTGCAATTTGAAGGATGAGAGGATCATGAGGGTTAGGATCAGTGGAAAGAGAGTAGATTGATAATAGCACCTTGGAATCTATCAAGGCAAGACTCCAATGCTCCCTAAGGATGTCAACTGAGATGTTACCATTAGATTTCACATTTGGATGGTGAACTTTAGTATTGAAAGTAACTTTCAGAGGTTTAAAGGGGTAATCAACGTACTCAAATAGGTTTTAGCTTCTATGAGAATCCGTACTCAAATGCATTCCTACACTAGGCTTATTGACCTGCCACCAATAACGCATATTATTAATGATATTATTACACAAAACACTCATCACAATAACTAATTAACTAATAACGAGAATTTATATATTAATAGCTATTGTCTCTAATTTCCTTTAATCATCAACTTAAAAGGATTAATAATGATTAAATCACTAGGTACATGCATGTATTTATGAACAATAGGCCATGAATTTGGTAGATTAATCCATTAGGGAAAAGTAAACTTGAACCGATATAAACTTGCAAACATGAAAAACTCATTTTATTGGGATGCTCTTTCCTGCCACATTTAACCATTGTCCCCCGCAATATTATATTCTCTTTTTTATTTTCTGCAGGATTATCCCCCATTCATCTGCATTAGATGCTCCAAATGAAATTGGGATTCCAAGATATTTGAATAACTCCACTTTGTGACGACTGAGAATTCAATATCCTTGACATCTCATTCAACACTGATTCAACACAATTCCAACTACATAATTATCATTTCTTTTTATTGACCATGCTACCAGATAGATAAAGGTAGGTGTTTGTAAACTCATAGTCATATGAAAACTCAGAGTGATTTACAACTTTAACATTTTGTATGATACTCAATATCATAAAATTTTCGTCCTACTTGGATTTATTCATATTGATGCTAAGGATTTTACTCGTATTGATGTGATGGAGAGGATACAAATTGTAGCCCTACCTTAACCCTTAAGAGGAAACAAAAAAAGGGCGGGTCGAGGGTGGTTAGAGGGTGGGTTAATGGTGCAATACATGCTTTTATCCACTTAATAAATTCCCTACATAGCCCTATATAATATTATCTTGCTCCCTCTAACTTCACAACTACAGGGAGGAGTAGTAATTTCCTTAATCCAAGTTAGTTTAGCCATCCTACAATAGGGGACATGTCTCATACTTTTCTATCTAGATGAAATCCTACATTTTCTTCCATTTCTCTCCATCCCCTTGTTTATTCCTCCTAACTTTGATATTATTATAGGAATAACAGTAAGGGAGCACTAAATTGATACCAATCCATTGGAATCCAAGTCTCTAGATGATTCTTTTATATGAGGGATATTTAGCCAATATAGTCCTAAACCTATTAGGTAAATTGTATTCCCTGATCCTCATACTATGTTTCAATGTGTGGCATCTCTTATAAGCATGTAAGCATCGCTTTTCTAAGAGCCTAAGGGCATCCTCAGAGTGGAGGATTTCCTCCTCTTGCCATTGAATGTAAATTGTTTCAAAATTAAGATCTCTTGTTATAAGTTCATTATTTTCAATGGGGATAAGTTGGGATGGATGCTCAAGCCTAACCTATAATGGTTACTCCTTTTCTTTGGATAATGATCTAGTTACCTCCTCTACCCTCATGTATTCATGCCTTGGCCATGATGCTAATGCCATCAATTGTTCATCACCCAAATAAAAAAATTCAGAGCAATATGTTGATGTCATGAAGCACCAATGATTGTGGATGTAGAACTATGCAATATTTGCGTTGTCCTCAATTTTTATACAGAAGAAAAATGCAATCAATTCTCTAATATTTTGAAGAGGGACACAACCATTTTATGCTAGAGTTATGATTTGCAATTTATACCATTAATATTTAAAAAATAAGGAATAAGTATTTGAGGGGTGTCTTCAATTCAGAGCTTCCATGGAAAAGTGTGTTATAATGCATAAGTCTATTTCAAGAGTGGGAATTTTTTTTATTCTTTATCTTGTAGCAGTATTTAGTGTTAGAAAATCAGAAAGGAAGAAATATTTTATTGTTCTTTATTATTTACTTGTAATGTTCTTTAATTCTTATTATATTCTTCTTGTCTTCTTTCGTCTTAGTTCATCAAGAAATTATCAAAGCTAAAGCACATAGATCAAGGACACAATATATAGCCGAACACCTAGGTCAAAACCCCGCTCTAGCGGAAAACCCAATAAGTAGTTCTTCCCTAAATAGTATTATTGAGACTCTATACCTTCACTTACACTTCATCCACACCAAGTTAGCCTTCATTTCGATCCTCCTTTTCGACCTAGCAATAGTACCATAAACACCAATGCTATGCAGCAATTCCTTCGACCTTACTTATTGGTCTTGGAGAAAAGACTTTGATATTACTTCTAGGCATTTGATTTTAACCTATGCAAATTCTCAAGGTACCAGAACCAAGAAAAAACAATTTTGACCTATTCTTCAATTTTTAGTAGCAACATGCAACAACTGGAAGAAATTTCCAAAACAAATAATGAGGGACTTCGATCTTCCAATCTGGGGAATGTCAAAGAGAGAGAGACCCCAAAATTTCGTTTTTTCTTCAATCTTTCAACTTATCCAAACTCACACTTCTTTTGACCCCTTCCTTGACTTCACACTTTCTCCCATATGCAACAGTAGATATCAAATTTCTGTGTGAGTGAGTGAGTCCTCCAAATAAGTTCGAGCTTCCTATATATATATGCTTCTGATGAGCTCAAATTCATGGGTTTGAGGCTGAATTTATCACTTGAAGAGTGACTTGGTGTGGAGGCTCCATAAATCATATTTGACTCAATACTAAACCTAATTACATGATTCAAAATCCCAGAATGGGTCAATTCAAATATGTAATGACTCTATTAACTCATAAAAAATCCTAGAAGTCTAAAATGGGGAATTTCACCTAAAATAATATGACCCAGGCATGAAACCAATGTTTTAAAAAGTAATTTAACAATAATATAAAATTCTTTTCTTTATTATTTTAATAAGTACAATAAATATTGACTCAAATAATTTATGAAGACTGAACCTAGTTACAATATTCAACACTCCCTCTTAACTAGGGAGGTATACATAATATATGGGTTCAAGTAATATCTCAACTATGTGAACTATAAATAATTTTTAGGCAAATCGATTCCATGGACTAGATTAGGGACCAGGGAATTCTATCCATTGGTCTTTCAATAATTTAGGCACTGCAATTCCATGGACTAGATTCCTGGCCAAGGAAATCTATCCAAGTGGGAATAAGATGGACTAAATATTTTAGCCTGTATTGGCACCATCAGGCTTACTTACTTATAACCAACCCAGGAAAAAAGGTGTGTATCCAATCATTGGCACCATCGCTTCGATGCAACGCTTCACTCACAAAGTCTGAACAAAAAGCCTAGATTTTGCTCAATCAATCTGAGCATGATATGAATAGATTCTACTAGGGCTTGATGTAAACCCTAGATTTTCCATCTATAAATTCTCAAAAAAAAATACACAGATTCAAATGAATACACCTAGTAGATAATTTAACCATTACTGGGGCTTAGTTATAAAACCCTAGAATTTTCAATCATCATCCTAGAAATTCAAAATTTGACTTCAGATTGTTTCCAAACCCTGAGAATTATGATAATTATAAATTTCATCAACACATATATATAGGATATAACCATCATGCATAAACATGTCGTATGTCAGAAAATATTAATACATTAGACTTATTTTTGGATTCAACCAAATGCACATATAACTAGGGTTGCATTCCTAGGACTTTACATACATAACAATAGTTTTTCTTTTTAACCTAACCAAAACCTAGGGTTTCAGTTCATTTAAATAAAATCCTTATTATATCAAAAATTCAAAGGTTCGTGGTTTCAAACTACATCATTTAGACCCTAATAAGTTAGATCTTCCATGACCATATCAAAACCCCAAATCAGACATCATCAATATATCAATTACAATATCAATTTCTTCATTAATAACCCTAAGTAGGTTTGGTGTTTCACACATTATTTAAATACCATTAGGTTAGTGTTTTCCAGAGAAAAATTTAGGGTTATTTTATGAAACAAATAGAGATATAAGGTGAGTAGATTCATCAGATGATGAATCACCCCAAACAAGAATCTTTAAGTTTCAAGAGAGCTAGACACAACAACTATTGTTAATGTAGAATGGATATTCCAAAGGGAATAACAAAGCTTTATGATCTATGAGGTACCTTTGTTTATTGAAAAACATTTTAAATCCAATGCTTTTCCTTGTTAGGTCTTATTTATTAATCCTTGACGCCTTCTCTCATGATCCCTGAGCATTCATAAAGTCATTTCCTAGACAAGGAAATAGAGGTAGAAATGTGATTAGTATTTAATATAATCAAAACTTTAAACAAATATATGTAACCAAAATTGAGAGGGAATGTGATAATTATTTTGAGTAGTTGTTCTAGGCTCCCTCCAAAGCTTTGAGGGATACATAAAAATTATAAAACATGAAAATTGTATTTCTAGAAATATGTTAAACCTACAAATAAATACAAAATATACAAATGAAATATATAAATTTAGGAAAAAGGGGCTTAGTAGTGTAATTCCCTTATTTCATTCTCTTCAGCCTTCACTCTCTCGGGAGAGGATTCTTCTTCGACCACATTTTCATGATATATTTCTATTTTTGTATTTTTAGGACTATCAATATTTCTCATCCTATTTGATTCCTTGCAATAGATGCTTTGATTTCAATGTTGATGGTGATTTCTAATTATATTTGATTTCTTGCACTACATTCATTGATTTCAATGTAGACGATTTGTAATCCTATTTGATTTCTTGCACTAAATGCATTGATTTCATTGTAGATGGTCATTTCTAATCCTTTTTTATTGCTTGCACTAAATTCATTGATCTAGTGTAGATATTGGTTTCTAATCCTATTTTCTTACTTACACTAGATGTATTGATTTAAGTATAGGTTTTTATTTATAATCCTATCTTATTGCTTGCATTAGATGCATTTATTTCAATGTAGATGTTGATTTCTGATTTGATGTAATTGGATGCATGATGGTACATTAATTTTAAATTGATTTTATTAATAATTTTCATTTATTTCAGTGTAAGGACAAAACATTGTTGACAATGTACATTGATTTTTGTGTTATAGTAATTCAACCTATTAATATTGGAGAGAAAGAGAGGCACTGCACGATCATTAAATTTATTATCTAGACATGTCCCACGACTCCCTCTACCACCTCGGGCTCCTCCTCAGTGAATCAATCGATGCACCCTCGAACCACCACCTTTTCTAGTGCCTCTCTTTCATCCTCCCCGGCCTCCACACATGCCTACACCAACCAAGTGGACACATCCAGCGGTATCTCCGTCCTGGTGAATAGTAGCCATGATAATAGTCGTATCTTCCATGACCTCAAGGACAATATTCATAGAGCATACAGAACTCCCCACCTCATAAGAGGTTTCATCGTCCATACATAGGAATATCCACCACTCGCTGACTTCATCGAGTTGACCCCCCACCAGGGAAACCTAAAACCACACTCAGACGAACCTAATACCACTGCCTACGACGCGAGAGACCTCACAAGCCTGACCGCCATGCACAGGAACCATACACCACACTCAGACGAAACATATAGAGCCACCCACCAAACCAGAGAAGCAAAATTCGACCCCCTGCTAGCAGATATAGACTACTGAACCCATAATAACCATACAACACTTCCCACTAGACCTTTGCTAATAATTGAGAAGGACATATGCAAAAAAATATGTTCCCAAGATTTGTTTCCGCCAATGCAGTTTTCCACTTCCAAATCCACTACAAGAAAACCACTCACCAATCCACCCTTCACTGTCCTTCACACACCAAAATAAACCAAATTGGATATAGAAATTTATTTCCTGCCAGCACACATGTGGATGTCTAGACTATTGAGTCCAACTTCCCTTTCAAGCACAAGCATATCAATTTTCCTCAAACCATGAGAGGATGAGTTGAACAAGCTCCCATCCTTCCAACTTTACGCCTTCCAATACACCATCAACAACGAAGAAGCAAAGGAGTAGGGAGAAAAATTATTAGGGGTCTCTCGTATTACTATGAGTTGTAACAAGGAGCAACTACAAAAACTCGAAAACCATTTATACCTTCAACAATGGGACCTAGAAACAAAGGGGTTTCCTTATTTCAAGTTGGGAGGGATATTTAAACAAATAAGTTTCCCCAAGTCATTATATGTTTCACCATATCAAGTTGGTTTTTTTCATTTATGTAGTAGGGTGGTCCAATTGAATAAGGCCATATAGGAAGTATATTTTAGGTTACTACCCTTTAAAGGTATGGAAGGGAAATGAAAAACAAAAATAAGGAAAAATTTAACAGTTATACTAATTGAAACCAAGCTCATCCTTTATACATGCATAGTCAAAATGAACATGGGGAAAATTTTGGGGAAAAACTAAATAAGAATGTAATTAACCCCTTAAAAATCATAAATATATTACTATGTCAATAATAATTACTAAAATTAATATCACTTTCCCTAAAACATAGTTTGATGTAGATCTAGAGCTCCTTGACCTACTAGGTGAGGGTTTCAATGATGCTCCCAAATCCATAACCAATTCTTGCTACCAAACTGTTGCTACAAAATTGTAATGAGACCTAGGAATTTTCTTCATGTGGTCGATAGATGGAGACTTAGCTTTAGTTCAAAACACATCTCATCTCAATACTCTACCAAATGTCGGCCTCTACAATTTTGTAGAATTGGATCCCCTACAAAACGTAATATTTGTGTATAACATATTATATCATAACATGTGACAACCTGGGTTTATATGCATCAATGTTGCATAATACCACATATGCTGTGTCATTTTCATACTCACATTATATGTTTAGATACTCTATGATACCATATGTTGTTTGAGGATACTTATCATATCACTGTATTGATATAATTCAAAATCTTATATCAGATCCAAGTCTTTTGTGATCTATAGTGTAGACAAATGTCTTTTGGATTAATCACATCATTAGTATTTGTTCAATCGTAATGATTTGATTAATTCAAAAGACATCTATTATAAGACAAACATTACCATAAGAGGGATTGTATATAACATAAGAGGAAACAAACAACCATCAAGAGATATTTTATAAAGTGAAGACCATGAAAATATAAAATTTAGAATTTCCAGATCAATCATAAATGAAATCAGAACATAAGAGAAAACATGTACTCTATTTCACACCAAAATAAATCATAAGATCAAACATAGAAAAAGAGAAAACATAAGTGAATACTGGGGAAATATCAAATGCATAATTTGCAAAATCAATCATAAGAGAAAGCATAACATAAATGCAGAATGCAAGGCTTTCATAAACTCTATTTCACATCCTTTATTTTAGAATTTTTAGTTATATTCAATATTAGCTTATCTATGTTTTATATATGTTGAATATATTTCCTATAGAAAGAATGCATTTATTTTAGTAGAATCTACTAGTTTTCAATTAATATATTTCATTCACATTATTTTCTAAGTATGGGTTATACAATTTCTGTAGTAATACTTCATTTTCGCAAAATTTTTTAGTTCATTGTAATAATGTTATAGTTATTGTTAAAATAATCTATTTCTTACAACATGACTTCAAAAAATTATATAGCTAGTTTATAATATTTTACCGTCATTAATATAATCAATAAGTTATGATAAGCCATTGATTACTTTGGTTTAACCATAATCGATAATCTGCAGGCTCCAATACCTACCTTTTAACCTACTACTCTCTTACCAATTCCAAACTACGAGCACGTCATCACCCTAGCTCAATGATTATTCCTTTTCATTTCATTGATACAAAAGATTCATAAATCGAATTTTAGAATAAAAAATTCACTTTATATTGCTCACAATAAAAAAATAATAAATATCGTAGGGACACTAAGTAATATCCGCAACCACCTTCCAATAAAAAAAACTAGATAGCAAGTCTTCAAATACTTTCTTCATAAAATATTTCAAAGTCTAGTTCTAACTCACCGTTGTAATCCTATGGATGTTGTAAGAGACAGCAATAATCTTGTTGAGCTGGTAAATTTCTTTCCACTATATCTGCATATCGATCACCATTACCATAGTTATTGAAATGTTGTGCATGTAATCATCTAGTCATGGTACAATCAGCAGTATGTACTACTGACTATGCATCCAATGTCAGATTGGAGTGAAACGAGTTGCATCAAATTTAGGATGACAAGATCTATGCTTCGGCACTTGTTTCAAACCATTAAGAAAACTTCTACTTTTTAGCATTAAACTGATCTACTGGAACATTCCTACCCACTAGAACATTTGGGACCTCCAAAATCTCTTTATCAATCAAAAAATATAGATGAGGGTAAAAAACCCTCACCCTTCCAGTCTCAATCCACTGAAATTTTCTTGAATTCGACAATTTGAACTTTTCATGAATATAGATTATTTTTGTTGATTTTGCAGTCCTTCTCTTGCTTTCATAGATAACATCTTGCTGCAATTTCCCAGAATATGCATAACAAAAAATTCCACTTGAAGTATTGAACACATTCCCTCCTTGGTATTCAATCAAAGGAGACTTAAACAATCAAAAATTATTTTCACCTTGAAGAATGTCGATGTGACGATGCCTAACATGCCTACCCTTGTGCTTGGTTCATCCCTTGACAAAATCTAATCGCCATTTCCATGCACCATCCCTTTTCCAAGAAAATAAATTATGAAGCCCACAAGAAGAAATTTTGAAATCAATTTCCTCTTTATAAAATTTTGTTTTCACTTTATGTTTGACCTTTGCACTCTGTAACACTGGCATCTTGTTCACTCCACTGTTCAACAATGATGCATGTTGCTACAAATTTAATTCATCTTTTTTACCTCTTTTAGGAGGAAACGTGTTACACTCATGGAATGTCATATCACAATAATTATAAACATCAATGAAATATGATTTTACATTTGAGTCATATCCTTGAAAGTCCTCATTCGTAACATATTTATGCTTGAACATTAACAATGGAAAATTCTGACTAGAGTTAACAATTCTCTTCATTTTTTTAGCATTCATAAGAGACAAAGTCATCTTCTTAATATGAACTCTAACAATATACTCAATCCCATTCTCTAACAAGTGATACTTATTCTCATGGCAATGAAATATTTCTCTCCTATCATAAATATATGGGATTCCAAAAACTATAACACAAATATCAAGGAGAATTACATCAAGTTCAACTTCATTGAGAAAGTTTATATTGATTGCAAATCTAAGGATGCACCTCCTTGTTACCTTCAATTTTCATTCGCATATCCCCAATACAAAGGATATGGTCTAGGATTTGGAATCGTCTCTAGCTTTAACTTCTTGAAAATATCCTCAAAGATAAGATTTTCTTGTGAACCAATATCAAACAACATTTTTATCTTGGTATGTTTTCAGATGACTCTAATATGGAAATCTCAATTATTGTTTTTGCATCTTGAGTGTCATTGAGACAACTTGAAGAACTAGTAATTTATATTTCCTTACCTTCCAAACCCATCGATGTGATCTTTGTTTCATCTCCGCAATCAAAACCTAAATCATGTTGTATTGTTGCATATATTTTCTCCTTCTCCTTTTCTTTAAACCTCTTGGATCTTACCTCTAGATGAAGTTTCCAGAAATTATCTTCATCATTTCCATATTTGGAACAATTTTTTCATGTGACTTTTTATTTCTCCATCATTATGGATGCATTCTTCATTCCTTCTCCATTAATGTTATCCTTTCCTTTTTCTTGAGAGTTAAAGGTATTCTAACTTGTTTCATCGTAAACATGTTTCCCTCTCGCCTCTAAATGTGTAGCTTGTACATAAACTTCATCTAAACTTGTACGGTAAAACAAGAGAATTGTATGTTTTAAGTAACTATGGAAACCTCCAATGTATTTCAACAAAGTACCTTGAGTTTTCAAATCTACACCTAGTATTAGTGCTCTTCTTCTAAACTATTGAGTATATATTCACACACTTTATCCCTTTCCTTGCCTCCAATAGGTTATTACCTTACCACGTGTCTCCATGTCCTCTTTAATTTTGGCGTCCCACCAAATAAGTGCTACACTCCCCAACCTTAATAAAGAAACCTAAATCTTGGTCCATCATCCTTTATCCTTTGTATCGTGCAATACACTTCAAGTTGACAAACCCAATTATCTAATCTCTCAACATTTAGGTCTCAATTATACATACGAAATTCAAATTTTATGTCAAGTTTCAATCGTGGATTTTTACCATTTTCATTGGAGAATTGGAGGTGTTTGTGAAGGGGTTGATGTGGAAGATGCTAATGGTTAAGATGGTGGTCAAGATGGAGGTGAAGATAATGTTGGTGTAAAAGGTGGTATGTCACCATTCCCTCCATTACCTTTTGGTTCCTTGTCCCTATCTCCTCTTGAAGACTTTTATCCCTTTTGAGGATTGGACCTCTCACCTTCCAAGCTTGTATTTTTATCCTCATAGAGAACTTTCACCATTTGTGTCATGTCAAAGAATGATTTTATTAAATTTTATTCATCATCTGACATATTCTGAGGCTCTCTTTCATATGCCATGATTGTTGAAGTTTCAGGTACAATTTGAGGTTAAATTTTTTATGGAGATTATGGAAATGTTTCTATCCTTCTCCTTGACCTAACTTGATGAGTTGCAACCACAAGATTTCCTTGTCCTATCTTGAGCCTCAACCTTGTAATCACTAGAAACACTTGCAAACAAATTAAAACCTAAAAAAAGCAAAGACCCAAAGCTTTCATAAAAAATTGATATGTATATGAAAGCTTGAAGTCTTATGGTAAAATTTTCAATTGAAAATATTAGGGTCTTTAACCTCTTATGCCAAATTCATTAACACATAAACATGCTTTAAAAAAACAATTTTTTGAAAAAAATAAGAAGGCATCAATACAATACCAATGATCCAAGTGGATAGAGGTGGTCACTCACCTATTCCACTTGGAGCCCCACCATTGTCTCTTTCAGTTTTTCAGTTTCAGCACAACTTACTATTTTTAGCAGTTTTTCATGTCCTGAACTTTCGGAGCCATTTTGAGGCCCTAAACGACGTTTTTTGGGAAAACAGAGAGAAACATTGATCAACATGGGTCCATGGACCGATGTTGCTCATTCAAAATTTTTATTCCTCAGATAGATATTTCTAAGGAGGTATGGTACGCATCAAACGGAGATCGTATGCCAAAGTTACGCCCTGGGAAGTTGAAACACCAATTTACCCAAACAGGCCCCATAGTTTTAGCGCTTCATCTCCTAGGGTTAGGGTTTTGGCTGTTTAGGATTTCCCATTGTTTCTAAATAATAAATAGGTCCTTGAGCCTCATTGTAACTTAGTTCAGAGGCCTGTAGACACCACATCTCTTCTCAGAGATAGCTACCAGCGCCCTAGCTAGTTTTATTTCCATTCTATCTGTAAGAAAATTTCAATTCTTTGATATTAATGAAATGAAGTGTCATTTCCGCTGCATCTTTGTATTTATGTTTATATGTTTATTCCATTTCATTCCTGCATAAATCCAGATCAGTGGTATCAAAGCAGTCTACTTTTTCTCGATCTTTCTTTGCATGTCCCCAAGAAGGTCGGGGTATAAGAAGTTAGGACTCCATCTGGTGGAACCTTTGCATGATCAGCCTCGCAAACACTAATGGATGCCCATGGGGGAGGAAAAGAAAGATGAGGGAGCAGGAGATCCTATCAAAATATTGCTAGAGGAGGCCCTCGAAGAACAAAGGAACGAGATGATGGATAACTTTGCATAGATCCTTCAATGGTTGCCCACTGGTGGCGCATCTGCATCCAGCAGCCACTCTGGAGGTGCGATTCCTTTTAAGGTACAAGTAAATTTTGAAATTCCCATATTTTAGGGTCAAGTAGATGCAGATGCCATAGATAGATGGTTGAATCTATTAGAAGGATATTTCTTGGTTCATGACTTTTTCGACAAGGAGAAGATTATTTTTGCACTCCTTAAAACTGCCCCCCATGTCAAGGACTGGTGGGAAACCCACTGTGAGAAAAAGGACGAGACAGAACCCTCTCTATTTTCGACCATACCCACTTGTAATTCGTTCCGAGATGGCATCAAGAAACAATACTATCCCGTGGGGAGCTATGAGGACAAATACATATAATGGACCACGCTGCAACAACAAAGGGATCAGGATGTGCATGAGTTGACGAATCTATTCCATACCCTGTGCACCAAGTTGGGTATCAAAGATTCAGAGAAACATCTGGTGCTAAAGTATCACATTTGTCTACACAGATACATTCAGGAGTAAATGGAGTTCCTTGACATCTCCTCGCTTGGTACGACATACCGGTATGCTGCCAAGATTGAGCACAAATTCAAGCAGAAGAAGCGAGATGTTGGATATGCAAATCAAAAGCAAGGGAAGGGTGCTTCCAAACTGCAGAACAAAGGAAAGAGCCAATGCATGGCGACTCAAGACAACCTGTCGAAGCCACAAGAAAAGAACAACACTGCAAAGCCAAATAAGGACACGGGAAAGTGGTGTGAGTTCCATAAGAGCTCCACTCACAACACAAGTGAGTGTCGAGCCAAGCAGTCACTGGTGGCCGAGATGAGGGCTTTTAAATCGGAACCTGACAAGGGGAATGACAAATGGAAACAAATTATTGATGCGGATCCCAATGCCATTGTTGCCACTACGAAGATCCAGAGGGAGGAACTGGAAGATCCAGAGGAGGAGGAACGTCTCTTCCACTCCCAGATGTAGGTAAAGGGCTCCCAAGTATGGTTCATTGTCAACAATGGGAGCCAAAAGAACCTCATTTCAGTAGATGACATGAAGCAGTTGGGCTTGTCAACCACAGCTCACCCACATCCGTACACCATCGGGTGGCTTCACCAAGGACGAGATCTCCGCGTCAGCCAATAGTGTTGCCTCCCCTATAGCATCAAGCCCTTCACGGATGAGGTGTTATGTGACGTTGCTCATATTTATTTTTTCGATGTATTATTAGGACAACCATACTTGTGGAAGCGTCATGTTATGTATGAGTCTCGGCCTCATGCTGTTATTGTTACTTTGGGAAATAAGTTTTAAAGGATACCAGAGGTACCACCTCCTGCCGCTATCTCTTTGGTTACTACAAAACAATGCAGTAAGCTCATTTCCCAAACCAAGAAATTTGTTTTCCTGATGATCCACCCCCAAGGAAAGAAGAATACTGTGGCCACGACCTGCAGACTGGGCTCCTCTATATGACAACAAAAAATGGATAACGTTGTGGAGGAATACGGGGACATCTTCACCTCACCCACAGGGGTTCCTCTGCACTGTCAGGTCAATCACCAGATTGATCTAACCCTAGGTGTGCCACTATCCAATGGACCAATCTATCGGCGCTCTGTTCTGGAGAACGATGAAATCAAGAGGCAGATTTAGGAGCTGCTACAAAAAGGTCACATCTGACCAAGTTGATCGCCCTGTGGGAGCCTGATCGTGTTGGTATAGAAGAAGGATGTGACATGGAGACTTTGTATTGACTATCGGGTGATGAGCAAGATCACTGTCTGGAATAGGTACCTGATCCCATGGATTTATGACCTTTTGGACCAACTCAGAGGTGAAAAATATTTCAGCAAGATCGATTTGAAGTTTGGGTATCACTAGGTACCAATTGAACCCTCAGATGTGTGGAAGACTGCCTTCAAAGCCAAGTAAGGTCTTTTCGAATGGTTGGTCATGCCTTTCAGGTTGACGAATGCTTCTGCAACTTTCATGAGGATGATGGACGACATATTGCGGCCATTCAACAACTCATTTTTACTAGTGTACTTGGATGACATTTTTATCTTTAGCCAGACTTGGGAAGAGCACCTTCACCACATCCGACAAGTCCTCCAAACACTGCGGCAACACAAGTTGTGTGCCAATTTGGAGAAGTACACTTTTGGCATGACCCAGGTTCAATATCTGGGATAAATTATTGATGAAAGGGGGGTGCATGTGGATCCAACCAAGATTCAAGTCATTTGGGATTGGCCAGCCCCAACCACTATAACAAAGCTTCATAGCTTTCTGGGTCTTTCTAATTTCCACCATAGGTTCATGTTGGGATTCTCTCATATCACTTGGCCCTTGAGTCAAGTCACCAAGGGAGGAGCGAGAGAAAAATTGTTTTGGTCGGAACCTCACCAGAAGGCATTCACAGAATTGAAAAATCACCTATGTTTTTCCCCAGTGCTCACATTACCAGACCTGCAACAGCCATTTGCGATCGAGACAGATGCCTCTGACTATGCTATCAGGGAAATTCTTACTCAAAAGGGACATCCAGTCGCATATAACGGTGAGACATTTCCTGACACAGTTCACAAGTATCCCACTTATGACAAAGAAATGTATTCCATTGTGCAAGCTTGTCGACAATGGAAGCATTACATTTTGGGGAAGGAAACAATCATCCACACAGACCACCAACCCCTGCAGTTCATACAGACACAAGGGAAGTTCCAGAATGATTGCCATCAGAAGTGGTCCACATATCTGCAACATTTTCATTTGAACATCAAGTATAAGAAGGGTAGCACCAATAATGTTGGAGACTGCCTCAGCCGTCCACTGATCATGGCACTCACCATTGTTCTCAACTCTTGTGGGAACGAGACTTCTGATTGGCTGCTTCTCTATGAGAGCAACCCAGAATTCGGCCACACTTACAAGGAAGTCTTGGGGGGTACGCAAGTTTGCAATTTTTACCTCCAAGATGCACTTTTATGTCACCTGGGACACCTTTGTGTTCTTTCAAGCGAGCGTGCCAAGGTGATATGGGAAGCACACTACAGTCGATTCGCTCGGCATTTCGGGGTCAAGAAAATAGTAGTTGTACTGCAAAAGTATTTCTATTGGCCAAACCTTAGAAAGGATGTCGAGAAGCACATCAGATCCTACAATGCCTATGCCATTTCCCAACTGACCATCAAGAAGCAAGGCCGATATACTCTTCTACCTAACCCTAGTTGACATTGGGAATCCATCTCCATGGATTACATGTCGGGCCCACCTTCTACTAAGCATGTAAATTATTGTGTTTTCGTGGTCTTCGATAGATTCTCGAAGATGGCCATTATGGCGGCCTGCAAGAAGAATATCACAGCAGAAGCCATTGCTAAACTCTTCTTTGAACGAGTGTGGGTGCACTTTGGGATCCCACAATCTATCATATCAGATCGGGATAGCAGGTTCCTCAGCACATTTTGGTCCAGCCTCTGGTCGATGTTGGATACCAAGCTCACCAAGTCCACAGCTTTCCATCCCCAAACAGATGGCCAGACAGAGGTCGTCAATAGAATGATTGTACACATTCTGCGCATGTAAAATTCAAAGCATCCACGCACATGGGACGAGAGCCTCCCCTATGTACAACATAGTTATAATCGGGCTCTCCACAGTTCAATCGGCCATATCCCCTTTCAGGTGGGCTTGGGATTCCAGCCACTATGTCCCATTGACATAGCCATGCCATTTGCAGCTACTCAGGTCGATTCGGTTCATGTCCAGTCTGAAGTTGAAAAAGAAAATAGCTTCATCGAGTGCATTCAACGCATCCTCCAATAGGTTCAAGACATATTGGATAGAGCCAATGATACGTACAAGCAACGCCATGATCAACACCGGGTGCCACACAAATTCCAGGTGGGCAACAAAGTATGGCTACATTTGCAGAAGAAGCGCCTCACTGAACCCCATCGAAAGCTTTTCCCTCTCCGATACGGGCCGTACACCATCAACAAGGCTGTAGGGAACAATGCCTTTGAGCTCAGTATTCCACCATTCCTTAGTCTGCACCCAGTATTCAATGTGGATCGCCTTCGTCCTTACTTCCCACCTCTACTGGACACCTCTGACATTATAGAACAAGTCACACCAACAGAGTTAAACCAAGACTGCATGGAACAGTCCAGCACAAATTGTATCATGGACATGCAAATCAAGAACACTCGCCAACAAAAGATCCAACTGTATCGGGTTGTCAAAGCTGGCCAACTCCTGCATCAAGGAAAGTGGTTCACTAGGGACCAAGTCCAGCAGAAATCTCCTCATCTCATGGAGGAACTTAACACAATGGGGACCATTGCTTCCTAAGGGGGGAGGAATGATCCAGGTTCATATTGGTGGTCACCCGCCTATTCCACTTGGGGCCCCACCATTGTCTCTTTCATTTTTTCACTTTCGGCACAACTTAATATTTTTAGCATTTTTTCGGGTCCTGAAATTCCGGAGCCATTTTGAGGCCCTAAACGATGTTTTTTGGGAAAACAGAGAGCAACATGGGTCCATGGACCGATTTTTCTAATTCAAAATTTTTATTCCTTGGATATATATTTCTAACGAGGTATGGTATGCATCAAACAGAGATCGTATGCCAAAGTTATGCCCCTGGGAAGTTGAAACACCAATTTACCCAAACGGGGCCCATAGTTTTGGCGCTTCATCTCCTAGGGTTAGGGTTTTGGATGTTTAGGATTTCCCATTGTTTCTAAATAATAAATAGGCCCTTGAGCCTCATTTTAACTCAGTTTAGAGGCCTCTAGCCACCACATATCTTCTGAGAGATAGCTAGCAGCGCCCTAGCTAGTTTTATTTCCATTCTTTCTGTAAGCAAATTTCAGTTTTTTGATATTAATGAAATGAAGTGTCATTTCCGTTGCATCTTTGTATTTATGGTTATATTTTTATTCTGTTGCATTCCTGCATAAATATGGATCAAACAATAAACACAAAACATCAAGAGTTGATGGAGTTCACCCCTCGTGGGCTATATCTCTTACTCCAACTCCCAATGGTTGGGCCTCTTTCATTATGCTCAAAAAAATATGTTTACTATTGGGCGTGGAGCCTGATTATCTTATTTATTTTGTATCACAACATTGGACCCTTGTACCTTAATGGGGCGGAAATGCTGCCCATAATTAAATGCTACCTGGGGGGTCCAGGGGGGGCTGCGACTTTATGGAGCCACCCCCCCCCCCTAGTGGGGGCTTTCGAGGGCAACGCCTCAGAAGCTAAAAACAGATGTAAAATTTCCTTGTAAAAGTATAGTAATTTCTAGTCAATGTAGGTTGTTCATTAGGTGGATGATCTAATGGTAGAAGTTATGTTTAGTTTACGATTTTTTTCCATAGAAGGAAACCCCTCGCTTTTATGAGGGTATTGTATTGTGGCTGTGAATGTATGTGTATTCTCGGAGCGAGAAGCAGATAAGGAGACTGTGAGAGAGAACAAAGGATATTACAACGGATCTCATGTACGTTGTGTCTCTTCATTTTGTTGGATAATAGAAAGGAAGGATTGGCTGTTCAGGGTGGATGTGGCCCAAACTGGGTGAACCATGTATATTTGTGTCTCTATGGTTTTATGTGTTTTGTGTGCTTGTTTTTTCCACATATTTTATGTGTTTCATTGCTCTGTAATATTTAATTTTATAACAACTATTATTAGATTCGAAGGTCTATTTGGCTGATAAACTCACAGGAAAGAAGGGTTCCTTGTTCGAGTGGGAGAAATGGCGAAAGATGGTAAGTTTAGGGTCAAGAAGTTTAACGGCAAAAATTTCCGCTGTGGAAGATGAAGATGGAAGACTATTTGTATCAGAAAGATCTATACCTACCATTGAGCATAAAAACAAAGAAGCCGACGACTATGATAGATGCAGAATGGGATATTCTTGATAGAAAGGCACTCGGAACAATACAGTTGTTTCTCAGGGCGTTGATAGCCTTTAATATTTCACGTGAAACAACAATAGAGGGTTTGATTAAGGCGTTGGCGAAACTATATGAAAAACCCTCAGCCTCAAACAAGGTATTTCTTATGAAATGTTTATTTAATATGAAGATGTTAGAAGGTGGATCTGTTGCAGACCATTTAAATGATTTTAATATAGTTACAAGTCAGTTAATTTTTGTAGGTGTAAACTTTGATGATGAAGTTAGGGCTCTTTTATTTATTTGCTCATTGCCAAAAAGCTGGAATGGTTTAGTTATGGCCATTAGTAACTCTTTCTCTGGATCTATTACTTTAAAGTTTGATGATGTTGTCGGTGCTATTATTAGCAATGAAATGCGAAGGAGAAGCTCCAGTGAGATATCAGGTAATGATTTTAGTGAAGAGTCTAGGGGAAGAGAAATGGAAAGAGGAAAGAGCTCAGGATATCACATTAAATCAAGGAAAGGAAGATCCAATTCTAGATGAGGGATAGTGTGCTGTAAATTCAGAAATAAAGGACACCTGAAGAAAGCCTATAGATCTCGGAAGGGAAAAGAAGGAGACGCACAGCGAGAAAAAAATCATGAAGCAAATGTGATAGGTGATGCGTTACAAGATGCTTTGATTCTTTCTTTCGAAAATGTTATTGATTATTGGGTAGTAGATTCAGGGGCCTCATTCCATGCCACACTTGATAAGAAATATTTTCATGACTATGTTTAAGGATATTTTGGACAAGTTCGTTTGGGTGATGATAAACCCTGTAAAATTGTTGGAATGGGTGAAGTTCTTGTAAAAAAATAGAATGGAAACCAATGGCTATTAAAGGAGGTAAGGAATGTTCCAGATCTGACAAAAAATATAATTTCAACAGGTCAGTTAGGCGGTGAAGGTTGTGTGACAACTTTCACAGATAAAACTTGGAAGGTCACCAAAGGAGCCTTGGTAATAGAAAAAGCTGAAAAAGTTGGTACATTGTATTTAAGAAATGGTATTTATAACTCTGTAAATGCTTTAACTTCCAAAGGAGTAGATGTAGCATTACGGCATCATAGGCTCGAACACATGAGTGAGAAGCGGATGAATATTATTAAATCAAGAAATTTGTTGTCGGGTTTGAAGAATGTTGATTTGGATTTCTATGAGAATTGCATTTATGGAAAACAGAAGAGAGTCAGATTTCCCCAAGTTGGGAAAGAAAATAAGAGAAAAGAAATTAGAGCTTGTGCATACAGATGCATGGGGACCTTCTCAGGTGTCATCTCTTGGTGACTCTCATTATTATGTTACTTTTATTGATGTTGCAACTAGAAAAACATGGATTTATTGTATTCAGAATAAATGTGATGTATTTGATACTTTCAACAAATGGAAAGCTTTGGTTGATAGTGAGACATGAAAGAAGTTGAAGTGTCTCATATCAGATAATGGAGGTGAATATTGGAGCAAAGAGTTTGATAGGTATTTTTCAGAGAATGGAATTCGTAGAGAGAAGATAGTTCGAACTACACCACAAGAAAATGGTGTGTCAGAAAGGATGAACAGAATAATCATGGAGCGTGCAAGGTGCATGAGATTGCATGCAAGATTGCCTTTACAATTTTGGGCATATGTTGTAGATACTATTGTTTATCTAATAAACAGAGGGCCTTCAAGTTCCTTGGATGGTGGTATTCCAGAGGAAGCATGGACAGGTAAAAAGGTAAGCTAATCTTTTTTAGAGCCTTTTGGTTGTGAGGCGTTTGTCCATATTAATAAAGAAAATAGAACAAAGCTTGAGGCAAAATCAAAGAAATGTACCTATATTTGATATGGTGTTAATGATTTTGGTTATCGCTTATGTGGTTATGAAAAACACAAAATAATTAGGAGCAGAGATGTAATATTCAATGAAAAGGTATTTTATACGAATTAGTTGCAGGAAAAGAAATAGGAAAAAGAAAACAAAGAATAGACAGTTCTTGATGAGATCATAGAAAATTTAAAGGTGCCTGAAAATAATAATAATCAAGAGCCACAACAACAACAACCATCACAATAGAAACAGGCACCTCAAACACATAAAAGCGGTGTCAGAAGATCTACCAGGATAAGTAGACCACCTAAATGATACTCTCCTTCATTATATTATTTATTGTTGACTGATTCTGGTGAACCTGAATTTTATGAAGAAGCAATGCAGGTTGAAATCAGGAAGAAGTGGGAGCTATCCATGGAAGAAGAGATGGACTCCTTAATGCATAACCAGAATTTGGACTTAGTGAGGTTGACTGTAGGTAAAACTACATTGCAGAATAAATGGGTTTACAGGCTAAAGGAAGAAGATGGAGGAAAACAGAGGTACAAAGCTAGACTTGTGGTGAAGGGGTTTGCACAAAAGAAAGGCATTGGTTTTGATGAAATATTTTCTCCTGTTGTTAAGATGACTTCAATTAGAACTATTTTAAGTCTTGTAGCAGCGGAAGATTTACATCTTGAATAGTTAGATGTAAAGACAACATTTCTCCATGGAGATTTGGAGGAAGAGATATACATGCAGCAACCAGAAGGATATGAGGTAAAAGGGAAAGAAAAATTGGTGTGCAGGTTAAAGAAGAGATTGTATGGCTTAAAACAGGCCCCAAGGCAGTGGTATCTAAAATTTGACAGGTTTATGTCTGAACAAGGTTATACTAGATGGCACTCTGATCATTGTGTTTATCTGAAAAGGAAAAATGATGGCAGCTATATTATACTGTTATTGTATGTAGATGACATGCTTGTTGCAGGGTCTAACATGCAGGAAATAAATGTGCTCAAAAGAAAATTGGCAAATTCATTTGCAATGAGGGATTTGGGAGCTGCAAAACAAATCCTTGGTATGAGGATAACTAGAGACAGGAAAAATCGCAAATTAACACTGTCTCAGAATGAGTACATAGAAAAGGTGTTGAAAAGATTTAATATGCAGAATGAAAAACTAGTTAGTACACCTTTTGCTAGCCATTTCAAACTTAGTAAGGAGATGTGCCCCAAGACCCAAGAAGACATGGATTATATGTCTAAAGTTCCATATGCATCAGCAGTTGGAAGCTTAATGTATGCAATGGTCTGCACAAGGCCTGATATTGCACATGCAGTGGGAGTTGTAAGCAAGTACATGAACAATCCAAGAAAAGAACATTGGATGGCAGTAAAATGGATTCTCAGATATTTGAGAGGTACCACAAATCAATAATTATGCTTTGGTGGTTCAAACATTGCTCTACAGGGATATGTTGATGTAGATATGGCAGGTGACAGAGATAACAGGAGGAGCACTACAGGATATGTATTTACTGTAGGTGGAACAACTGTCAGTTGGGTTTCAAAAATCCAAAGTGTTGTTGCACTTTCAACAACATAAGAAGAGTATGTTGCTGCTACAGAGGCTAGTAAGGAAATGATTTGGCTACAAAGGTTTATGGATGAATTGGATAAGAAGCATGATATGGGCATGTTATACATTGATAGCTAAGGTTCCATTAATATTGCAAAGAATTGAAAATTTCATTCCACGACTAAACACATACAGCTCAAGTACCATTTCATACGGTCAGTATTGGAAGATGGACAGTTGAAGCTGGAAAAGATACACACTAGCCAGAATCCTGCAGATATGCTAACAAAAGTTACAACCAGGGAGAAACTTAGAATAATCTCAGTTTCAATTGGTCTTCAAGGATGACAATGAAGATGAGAAACAGCTAGGTCCAAAGAGAAGTCATTGTCCAGCAAATGGAGCGGCAGTGGAGTTGCTACAATCGGTCTCTAAGTGGGAGATTGTTGGGTGTGGAGCCTGATTATCTTATTTATTTTGTATCACAACATTAGACCCCAGTACCTTAATGGGGCGACAACGCTGCCCATAATTAAACGTTGCCTGGGGGGTCCAGGGGGGGGCGAAGCTAAAAAAAAATGTAAAATTTCCTTGTAAAAGTATAGTAAATTCTAGTCAATCTAGGCTGTTCATTAGGTGGATGATCTAACGGTAGAAGTTATGTTTAGTTTAGGGCTTTTTGCCCTAGAAGGCAACCCCTTGCTTTTATGACGGTATAGTATTGCAGCTGTGAATGTATGTGTATTGTCGGAGCGAACAACTAATAGGGTGACTGTGAGAGAGAACAAAGGATATTACAATGGATCTGTTGTTGGTTGTGTCTCTTCATTTCGCTGGATAATAGGAACTAAGGACTAGCTATTCAGGGTGGACATAGCCAAAACTAGGTGAACCACGTATTCTATGTCTCTCTGGTTTTATGTGTTTTGTGTGCTTGTGTTTTCCACATATTTTATGTGTTTCATTTCTCCGTAATATTTAATTTTCTAACATTTACATCAATTTATAGTGCTCAAAAGCCTTAAATAATGTCTCCAATGGCTCCAGAACAGTAAGAACCCATAGTTGGGCTCTTTATTCTCCAAAAAAAGTTACAAAAATCAATGAGTTATGCTCCACTCAAAAATTGTGCTAATTTTCCTACAATTCGTACTTTCTTGCAAGTCATTCTACAAATTCTAAATTTTTTGGCCATGTGCAGCAACAAATTTTCCCCACGCCTGTGATGTTCCTGCCACACTAGGTGAAAATTATCATCTCCTTAAATTTACTATGTCAACGTTTATCGGCATAATCTAGTGCCACTTGTCGTGTTCTCCACCATTGATATCATGGCTTGAACAAAATTTCCTGCCAATGGTTTAAAAACATGGGCTTTATGTGGTCGGCTTTCAAAACCCACCATGGTTTCTTTCAACAGCATCTGATGTTAGATTTGAAAGGTGAGTTGTGTTGGATTTAGGAAACAGATGCCAAAATCAAACGGAACAAGTTCTCATCCTTAAGTTGTGTGACATGTGAAATGTTATATTTTGTGAAGTGCGAAATGGTAAGTTTTGTGATTTCGAAGTGGAAAAAAATAGCGAAACTACGATAAGTTCTGAAAAGCGCGATGAAGTGTCAAGAAAATGGTTAAGCGCACTGAAATGTGATGATTTCTTGGGCTTTAATATTGTGAAAGGTAATAAGGTAAGGGTATTTGAGTTTATGAACTTATCTGAATGAATAAAAATATGGAACATATCCTCTTTTACGAGTATGAAATTCTGGGAATGGGCAGAGAGTATTATAAATGAAAAAAGTTATTATAAATGAAGATTGCAGAGTTAAGTTATTGTATAAGGATAAAGAAACCACAACGATGATTGTTTTCTTGTGGAGAATGGAGATTCAATCGAATGTGAAGAGTGGATGGATACTTCTTGTGAAATCATGTAAGTATTGTTTTATTTAAACTCTGATTTGAGTTTTATAGGATAAAAGACAAATTGAAGATTGATAGTTCTAGATAATGAAGTATCTCCACAAAAGTAGATCACAACTTTAAAGAAATAGTGATAAAGGGAGATGGAAAGGATTTCTGAGTGAAATAAGAGTGTGGCCAGAACCTAGTATTTCATTTGGGATTGAAATATAAGAGGACAGTTGTGTTCTTAAAAGTGCAGATGAGTTGAAGCCTAGAAGAAGTAGAGGAATGCTTAAAAAAAGTTCCTGAGAGGGGCCTAGTGGCCAAGTATAGAGGAAATGTTGGTAAGATAAGTTGTAGCAAGGAGGAATTTCTATTGTAGAGGCTTAAATACAACTCATAGTGAGTGAGGAACTCAAGGAGATAGAGGATAAGATGACTACTAATATTCATAGCAGAGGTTCTGAGAGAGACCATAACAATATAGTTTTTGTGTAACAAACCACTATTTTATGAATTCTGATGAATGCTCAATGAATGAATAAATATTTCTATGTGAATAAGACTTAATGACTGGGTAGTATCATGTGGAATTCTAGTCTAGAGCGAGTGGATGTGAGTGCAAGTCTAGAAAGAAACAAATCCAAATTCTGGATTTGGAGAGTTAAAATAGAATAATGTTCTGTATTTGTATTGACACTGCATGGAAGGTGTACAACAAGCGTGGAAATTCTAGGTCAGAATAAATGAAGGAATAGAAGTAAGTTTAGGAGGAAGTAAAGAGTGGAGTAAAAGGAGTTGCAGAATGGAGGCAACCGAAAATAGAGAAAATATTAAGGCAGTGAACCTGTAGAATATTTCCAATGGAAGAGAGTAAACTACGAGGATTAAATCGCGAATATCTGAGCGAAGATTGAAGGTCCAGATGGAATTTCCAAGTGAAATTATGGAAGTTATGAAGTGGACACATGTTAAGCCATTATTGGAATTACTAAGCTCTCTCATGTAAGATGATATTTCTGCTTCGCTGATCCTCCTTTGATTGTCAATTTCCTCTTTAATTATGGCATTAATCTCTTCTCTCTCAGAATTACGAAGCTCATGTCTTCTGAAAGATGCTCTTTTTGTTTTTCTAGTCCTCTTTTCATGGTCACTTGCTTCTTTAATTATCGCCTTACCTTTCTTGTCCTTTTCATTTTGGGAATTACTAATTTGTCTTGCCAAAGAAGATCTCTCTGCTTCTCTCCTCCTCGTTTGATCACTTACTCTCATGACTTCTAAAGGTTCATCATTTGAAAAATCCAAAGCATCTAGCTTTTCTGTGATAGAAAGAGAAATAGGGCCATTGTGTGAAGAATATGATAACGTGTGGCCATAGTTCCCAACCTTTGGTGAATATTTTGTATATAACTGCTCTGAGCTTTGGCCAATTCATATCTATAATGCGAGATAATCTTGAACAACTATGATAATCTTTCTTTTTTTATATTTATTTAAAAAAATGTTATAAGATTAACTAAAATCAAATATTTATAAAATATTTTGATTGTGAAATAATTTATGTTTTTTTGGGCATGTGGTATTCATAAGTCATGGTATGGGCCCATGGTATTGTAACAAAGCTTATTTACATGTTAATAATATCCATGGTAAAGTGAGGGTGGATATCCATGGTAAAGAATAATGTCATATTATTGTAAAATATTTTTATTGTGAAATGATTTATTCTAATATCCAAAGGGGTGTACACTTTTACTCCTCATCCCAACACTCAACCATAGAGTGGAGACACAAAACCCAAAGTGTGAGAGAATTAATGGATTACAAAACCACTTGGATACTAGTAGGATGATCTCAAATTTCCAACCCAATATTTTCCCTTTTAATGTTAATTAGTGTGCTTAGAACTTGTATTATCATACTTGTAAATAACATTTTCATGAAATAGGTTCAATAACCAATATTATATCATCATGAGCCATCATTCAATGATCTAGAGATACTCCTTTTTCAAGGAGTGAATCCACCATTGTGTTGAGGTGCCTTTGAGGTTCCTTTTGAGGTGGAAGAAATTAACATCCTAAAAAGTTAAAATTTTCAAACCTATTATGTACAAAATAAGAGAGAAACTTTGTGCCTATTTATTTTTTATATTTGACACCTATTGAATAACTATCATAAATATTGAAAACCATTAGGTGTCTGATGTTTTTTAAAATTACCCATTCAAGCCCTTGTTATAATGTGAAAAATTTGACCTGATTTTTAGAAATACAACCCAATCCCCAAGCATGTTTGGTCTCTATTTCCTCATTGGGGTGAAAATAACACCTACTTCTCCTTCCTCCCTGGGATTAGCTTTTGAAGGTCCATTAACAATAAATGAGAAACAACACTTACTACTTCTCCAAATTTTGAATTCCCTTGAGTCCATTATCAAAATGTATGGTGATTATATAGGTTACTTATGAATGAAGCTACTAGCTTGAGTTGGAAAATTTCCAAGATTGAGCCAATCTTTCTTTCTTCGAAACACATCACTCAGATCCTTTGATCACAACCTCTAGCAGAGATTGAATTAAAGAGTAAATGAGTTGCATTGGAGTTCGATGTAATTGAATTTAGATGAACATCGTTAAATATAGATTGATTATAAGTAATCCAAACTCCTTTGAAAAAAAAATTAGTACAACCATCCAAAATCTCATGGTTATTGAGTCAATTTTCACTTTGATGGGATTTGAATTTTCTGTTGCTTGAACATTTATTTTGAATTTTCTGGAATGGATGTGAATCTTTTCCCTTGTCCAAAGTGATTTTGTAGATCTCGAGAGTGAAGGAGAATTTTCGAAATACATGAGGGGTGTATTGTTCTACCTTCTCAGAAACAACACAATAGGAAGGGACTTGAATATGTATTTTCTTGAGGTTTTATGTTTTTAATATCTTTGCAAAGACCAGTTCCTAATAGAAGACATTAAAGTTTGGAAATCCATAATTATTCCAAATTGTTCCCCTTGTTTTCTCGAAAGGCAAGCATATGAATTTTTGAATTAGAAATTCATATCCCACTCTCCTATTTTATATATTCTTCTGACTACCTATCCATATACATCAATCCAATCTTGAAGTAGAAATTGGGGTGAAACCTTTCAGTTCTTTGACCACATTTGACCAGTGATTTAGAAGATATGAGGGGACATTGGGACAGGGCCAACCAATCCAATAACCATTGAGATCCCATAGAAATATATCATTGATTTTGTTGAATACCTTTAGCTCCTTATATTTAGCCAATTACATTACCCCTTTTATTCTCGATCAATAGATCTACTTAAGGAATTTTATTCTTCCAAAGGCTAACGTGCATTCCATTTTAAACCTCCCAACACAAATCGTCCATGATAATAGAGGCCATCACTTTACATAATTTCCAAATCTTAAGACCTTGGTCTAGGCATGCTTTCTTTTTTTTGGGTCTAATGAGCATATTCTTATGGAAATATTTTTGCACAAAGGCCAACTTCTGGCATTCTTAGGAATATGTAAAAAGGAACTAAACTATGCTCCCATCGAAATCTAGATTCATGATCTCAAGATATTTTATCGCTAATCCACCAAAGTTTCTAGGAAGGAGCATGGTATTCCAATTTATTAAATGAAATCTATGTTCATTGTTCTTTCATCCTTTATAAAGAAACTTTCATAATAGGCCACCAATTTGGTGGATTAATCCATAGGGGACAAGTAAAATTGAACCCATATAAATTAGGAGACATGAAAACATTGATTTCATTAAGACACTCTTTCCTGCCACATTTAACCATTGTTCTCTCTCACACAGCCCCCCCACCCACCCACCCCCCCCCCCCCCCCCCCAATATTTTATTCTCTTTAATATTTTCTGCAGGATTGTTCGCCATTCATCTACATTAGATTCTCCTAGTGAAATTGGGATTACTAAAAATTTGAATAATTCCACTTTGTGACAATTGAGAACTCCAATATCCTTGAAATCTCATTCGACATTGATTCAATACAATTCCAACTATGTAATTATCATTTATTTTTATTGAACATGCTACCAAATAGATAAATCTAGGTGTTTATAATATTTTTAAAGTAGAGGAATATTATTTTGGTAGCACCACCCAAATCGAGAGTGTCATCTAAAAGTCAGAGTGATTTACTCCTTTAAAATTTCGTATGATACTCAATACCACCAAATTTTCTTCCTACCAGGATTTCTCCAAATTCATACTAAGGCTTTTAGCCATATTGATGTGATGGAGAGGATACAATGGGTAGCCCTACCTTAACCCTCAAGAGGAAACAAAAAAAAGGGTGGGTCAACCATTAACCAAATGGTGCAATACATGCTTTTATCAACCTTATAAATTCTCTACATATCCCCGATTTTTCTAACATAAGGAAAAAAAAATATTTCCCTACTCAGTCAAAGGCATTGGCCATATCCAACTTTGTCACCATTCTTGTCTTGCTAAATTTATTTCTTGAGTGAATTTCTTCCTAGACAAGAATGATATTATCCAATATTTGTCTCCATTGCATGAATACTCATTGGTTCTCTGATATGACATCCAACAATATTTTTTTTCAATTTGGTCATCATGATCTTTGTTAAAATTTTGTAAGCCGAATTAGAAAGAGAGATTGATCAAAATGAGGTGAAATTTACTAGAGACAAAAAGGATGAGTTAGTCATTTTTTTATCTTCTCTTTAATTTGAGAATTATTCAATATCTGCATCATATAATTTTTTATCATAACCCAAAAGCTTCTATAAAAGAGGTTCAAGAACCCATCAAGGCCTATGGATTTATCTGGGTCCAAATATTGCTACAAGCAAACCAAACTAAAATTTGAGATCTCGACATATTGAAAAAGTAAATTTAAGGCTATCTTCAAGGGAAAAAGGATAACATCCTTTGGATATAGGCAAGGAGGGTGGAATTTGAATTTCCTCACTCCTACCAAAAATTACTCTTAGCAAAAATTCATTATTGCTAAGTGATGGCCCTCAATATTACAACACAAATGCTGCAAATCCCAATGGGTCTCGACTTTAATTGGCAACCAAAGGTTCATACAAAATTAATAGGGCTTAGCACTATGTATGTAGCATGTAATGTGTTATTATTTTGTTTATCTTATGAAAAGGAAAGAAAATGAAAGAAAATTTGTAATATAGAGACCATTATGTTGCATATGCTACAAAAAATACTCAAAATAATAGGAGAGTGACAATAGAAAGAAAATATATTATATTTGTAAGTAAACGAATACAAAAAATCAATCTTGATAAAATAAAAGTAAATCTACTGTACTATGCATTGGAAACAATCTTGCAACTAAAAGAAATCATTGAAACATCAAAGCCTAATTCACAAAAAAAAGGAAGTTCTGCTACAGTAACTACATCAAAGATTCTATAAGTTTTACAGGCTTATAAATTACATTCTTAGGGACTTGCTGACACTGTATTTTGAAAATTAAGGCTAGCCATGCTTCAGCTACAAATCTAAATTATCTTTTGATGCAAAACACAAGATGCTACAAGAATCTTTTTTTTTCTATAGGATATACTCCACTGAGCATAAAACCATGTTTTAGATGCGATTATGAGGAAGGATACATTTAAGAGAGACTAAAGGATGGTGAAGGGGTATTTTCCAAGTCCTTCTGTCTATGGGGGATAAGTTTTTTCACCAAAAGAGTGAGTCTAGGGATTTTTGTAGCTTTATAAAATCGAAAATTATGCGAAAATGTACGAAAAAAATTCAGAAAATGGTAATCTAGACAAGATTAATGCATGGGAATGAATTATATATTCATAAATTAAATATTCCTAAAATTACTAATATAATACGCATAAAATAACTTGGAAAAACACTAACTCATTAACTTGCAGAAAACAATAATAAAAACTAATATTACAAAAATGAATAGTCGAACTAATGCATGTAGAATAAAAGTAAAAGGAGGGATATTGACCACCTAGGGTGTGCCATAACCCAAGGAGTCTCATATCCCTGAAGTGGTAGCAACCTAAGAACTAAATTTTGTTTTCATTTATTAGAAAATGTGGTGATACATATGAGACTACAAGATTGGAATGCTATAAAAAATCCTTCACTTGACCTTTTTTTATGTCTAACTTCAAAACTAAACTCCTAATGGGCTTACTGAAGCCTTATTTATAAAAATATCTTTGAGGAGTAGCCTCCATGAACAGGGTGTTTTTTTCCCTTGAAAATACCTATATAATACAATCTTGTTCCCTCTAACCCCACAAATATAGGGAGGAGTATAAATTCCATTAATCCAACTTGGTTTGGTCATCCTACAATAAGGGACAAGTCTAATACTTTTCTCTTGAATGTATTCCTTGTGATCTATACGAAATATCCTTGCTATCCTTCAAAATAAACACATTAGAAACATGAAGTATGATAATAATCTCTAGCCTTCCTAAGAGCTTACTAAAGCCATGAAATACCACTTGGGAGGCACATCATACTCCCCTATTCAAAATATTTATCATCCTCTAAGAAAACTAATCATCTTCCTTTTTCTGATGTTCTTCATTTATTTTCCTAATGGCTTGTCTAACATCACATATGGTGCTAGCTATAGTTTCCCCTACTAGATGAAAGCTTACTTTTTCTTGAATTTCTCTCCATCCCCTTGTTTCTTCCTCCTAACATTGATTTTGTTTTAGGAATAATAGTAAGGGATGGAATAATTGATTTCAACCCATTGGAATCCAAGTCTCTGGATGATTCTTTTATACAAGGGAGATTTGGCCAATATAGTCATAAACCTATTAAGTGAATTGTATTCCTTGATCCTCATACTATGTGTCAATGTGTGCCATCTCCTCTTATACGCATGTAAGCTTCCCTCACGTAATAGCCCAAAGGTTCCCTCAAAGTGGAGGATTTCCTCTTCTTTCCTTTGTATCTACATTGTTTCAAAATTAATCTCTCTTGTTATAAGTTCATGATTTGTGATGGGGAGATGTCGGGATGGATGCTCTAGCCTAAACCTAACACTTCCTCCATTTCTTTGGATAATGATCTAGCACCCTCCTCTACACTCATTTATTCATGCCTTGGCCATGATGCTAATGCCATCATTTTTTTATCACCCAAATGAAAATATTTGGCACCATATGTTGATGTCATGAAGCAACAATGATTGTGCATGTAGAATTATTCAATATTTGCCTTGTTCTCAATGTTCATCTAGAGGAAAAATAAAATAAATCCTCCAGTATTTTTAAGAGGAAGAAAACCATTTTTTTGTAGCAGTCTTATTTGGAATTGACACAATTAATATTTTAAAAATAAGGAATTCGTACTTGAGGGGTGTCTACAATTTAGAGCTTCAATGGACAAGTGTGTTATAATGCATAGGTCAATTTCAAGAGTGGGAATTTGTTCTTCTTTCACTTGTAGCTGTATTTAGTGTTAGAAAATAAGAAAACAAGAAATATTTTATTGTTCTTGATTATTTAATTGTGATGTTCTTTAATTCTTATTATATTCTTTTTGTCTTCTTTATTCTTAGTTCGTAAAGCAATTATCAAAGAAAAATCACATAGATCAAGGACACCATAACAGAGGTGCCCCCAAACTACATAACAAAGTTTAAAGCCAAGGCGAGGTAGCCCAAGATAACCCGCGAAATCTACAAGAAAAGAACAACACCATAAAGGCAAATAAGGACAGGAGAAAGTGGCGCGACTTCCATAAGAGCTCCACTCACAATAGAATTTAGTGTCCAACCAGATAGTATTGGGTCATCTTGATCTCACCCATAAGGGTGCCTGTGGACTATCAGCTCAAGCACCCCAACAATATGACCCCAAGTGCGTTGCTACCCAATACACCAATATATCGGTGCACTATTATGGATAATGACAAAATCAAGAGGAAGATTCCAGAGCTGCTGCAAAAAATTCACATCCGGCCGACTTCATCGCCCTATGGGAGACTAATTATGTTGGTGTAGAAGAAATATGTGACTGGGAGACTCTGTATTGACTATTCCAGACAAGATCATTGTCTGGAATAGGTACCCAATCCCATATATTCATCACCTTATGGACCAACTCAAGGGGGGGAAAATATTTCAGCAAGATTGACATGAAGTCCGAGTATCACTAGGTACCAAATGAACCCTCTCATGTGGGGAAGACTTCCTTCAGAGAAAAGAAGGGCCTTTTTGAATAGTTTTTCATTCATTTCGGGTTGACTAATGCTCCTGAAACCTACATTAGGCTTATGGATTACATCTTGTGAACATTCACCAATTCATTTGTAGTAGTGCACTTGGATGGCATCCCAATATTCAGCCAAACATGGGAAGAGGACCTCCACCACATCCGACAGTCCCTCCAAACATTGAGGGAACACAATTTGTGTGCCAATTTCGAGGAGTGCACTTTTTTCATGACCCAAGTTCAGCATCTGGGATACATTATTGATGAGCGGGAAGTCCATGTGGATCCATCCAAGATTGAAAGTCATTTCGGATTGGCCAGCCCCAAGCACTCTAACAGAGCTCTACATGTTTCTGGGTCTTGCTAATTTCTACCATAGATTCGTGTTGTGATTCTCTCATATCACTTGGCCCTTGAGTCAAGTCTCTAATGGAGGAGCGAAAGAAAAATAATTTTGGTCTAAATCTCAACAGAAGGTGTTCCTGGAGTTGAAACATAAACTTTACTTTGCCACAATGCTCACATTACTAGACTTGAAACAACCATTTTAGATCAAGACAGATGCCTCATACTATGCTATTGGGGAAATTCTTACTCAAAAGGGGAATCTAGTGGCATATCACAGTGAGAGACTATCTGACACAGTCTAGAAGTATCCCACTTATAAAAATTATATTTATTCCATTGTGCAGGCTTGCCGACAATGAAAGCATTACATTTTACAGAAGGAAAAAATTATCCACATAGACCATTAACCCATGCAACTCATAAAGACACAAGGGAAGTTGTAGAATGATTAAAAAGGAAGAGAACATTTGACGAGGATTAAATCACAATGGTCTGAGCGAGGATTGATGGTATAGATGGAATTTGAAAGTGAAATTAGGGAAGTTGTGATATGGACACGTGTTAGGAGGAGCATACAAGTGCACATCACAATAATCGATTTTCATACTTACTTGTTAAGCCATCGCGAGTTAAATGTTATAGTTGTAATGTGGTGAAGAGGAGCCATGTGTCCGCGGGGTCCATGCAGATATCGCATATCGCATGTGATATGACACAATTAGGTAATGACAGAGGTTAAATTGTGTGACATGAGAAATGTTATATTTTCCGAAGTGCGAAGTGATAAATTTTTCTGAAGTGTGAAATGGTAAGTTTAGCGATTTTCAAAGTGGAAAAATTAGCGAAACTGCAATAAGTTCTGAAAAGAGAGATGAAGTGTCAAGAAAATGGTTAAGCGCAGTGAAATGTGATGATCTCTTGGGATGTAATATTGCGAAAGGTAATAAGGTAAGGGTCTTTGAGTTTATAACTTATCTGAATGAAGAAAAATTCGGAAAATATCCTCTTTTACGAGTATGAAATTATGGGAAAGGGTAGAGAGTATTATGTTTCTACATATGTGGGTATAAGCAGCTTTTGGCTGCACCATTCGGTATCACAACGTATAAATGAAAAAAGTTATTATAAATGAAGATTGCAGAGTTAAGTTATTATAGAAGGATAAGGAAATCACAACGATGGTTGTTTTCTTGTGGAGAATGGAGATTCAATCGAATGTGAAGAGTGGATAGATACTTCTTGTGAAATCATGTAGGTATTGTTTTATTTAAACTCTGATTTGAGTTTTGTAGGATAAAAGACAAATTGAAGATTGATAGTTGCATCTAATGAAGTATCTTAGCAAAAGTAGATCACAACCTTAAAAAACACTGATAAAGGAAGATGGTAAGGATTTCTGAGTGAAAGAAGAGTGTGGCCAGAAACTAGTATTTCATTTGGGGTTGGAATACAAGAGGAAATTTGTGATCTCAAAAGTGCAGATGAGTTGAAGCCTAGAAGAAGTAGAGGAATGCTCAAATAAAGTTCCTCAGAGGGGCCTAGTAGCCAAGTATAGAGGAAATCTTGGTAAGATAAGTTATAGCAGGGAGGAATTGCTATTGTAGTGGCTTAAATACAACTCATAGTGTGTGAGGAACTCATAGAGATAGAGGAGAAGATGACTACTGATAGCCCCAATTTTTCTAACATCCAGAAAATAAATATTTCACTACTCGGTCAAAGGAATTGGCCATATCCAGCTTTGTCACCATTCTCTGCTTGCCTAATTTCTTGCTTGAATGAATTGCTTCCTATGTAGGAATGATATTATCCAATATTTGTCTCCATTACATGAATCCTCCATGGTTCTCTCATATGAAATCCAACAATATTTTTTTACAATTTGGTCATCATGATATTTGTTAAAATTTTATAAGACGAATTAGAAAGAGAGATTGATCAAAATCAGGTGAAATTTACTATAGCCAAAAAGGTAGAGTTAGTCATTTTTTTTATCTTCTCTTTAATTCGAGAACTATTCAAGATATCCATCATATAATTTTTAATCATAACCCAACAGCTTCTATAAAAAAAGTTCAGGAACCAATTAAGGCCTAGAGATTTATCTAGGTCAAAATATTGCTATTAGAAATCCAAACAAAAAATTAAGATCCCAACATATTGAGAAAATAAATTTAAGACTATCTTCAAGGGGAAAAGGCTGAAATCCTTTAGATATATGCAAGGAGGGTGGAATGTGAATTTCCTCACTCGTAACAAGAATTATTCTTAGCAAAAACTCATTACTGTTAAGTGATGGCGTTCAATACTACAACAAGAATGTTGCAAATCCCAAGGGGTGTCGACTTTATTTGTCAACGAAAGGTTCATACAAACTTAATAGGGGTTAGCACTATGTGTGTAGCATGTAACATGTTATTTTTTATTGTCTTATGAAAACAAAAGTAAATGAAAGAAATTTTGTAACACAGAGAGTATTATGCTGCATATGCTACACAAAATACTAAAAATAATAGGAAAGAGGCAGTAATGAGAAAATATATTATATTTGTAAGTAAAGGAGTAAAAAAATCATCATGCTAAAATAAAAGTAAATATAATCTACTATGCATTGGAGACAAACTTGCAGCTAAAATAAAGCATGGAAACATCACACCTTAATTTACAGAGAAAAAGGAAGTTCTGCCACAGTAACTACGTCAAAGATTATATAAGTTTTATAGGATTATAAATTACATTATTAAGGTATTGGTGACATTATATTATGAAAATTAAGACTAACCATAATTCGGTTGCAAATATAATTTAGCTTCTCATGCAAAACATGAGATACTATAAGTGTCAATTTGTTTTCTATAGGAGATACTCGAGTGAGCAGAAGAACATGTTTAAATGTGACTTTAAGGATAAGTTTAAGAGAAAATAAAGGATGGTAAAGAGGTATTTTCCATGTCCTTATGTCTATGAGGGATAAATTTTTTCACCAAAAGAGCGATTCTATAGTTTTTTGTAGCTTTATAAAATAGGAATTTATGCAAAATTGAATGCAAAAATCTATGACAAGAAGTCAAAAAATAGTAATATAGACAATATTAATGCATGGGAATGAGTTCTAGATTCATAAATTAAATATTTCTTAAATTATTAATATAATATGCATAAAATAACTTGTAAAGTACTAACTCATTAACTTGCAGAAAACAATATTAAAAAGAGATATTATAAAAATGAATATTTGAACTAATGCATGTATAATAAAAGTAAAAAGAGGGATCTTGAACACCTAGGGTGTGCCATAAACCAAGGAGTCTCATATCCCTGAAGAGGTAGCAATCTAAGAACCAGATTGTGTTTTCATTTATTAGAATATGTGCTCATACATAAGAGACTACAAGATTGGAATGCTATAAAATATCCTTCAATTGAATTTTGTTTATGTCTAACTTCAAAATTAAACTCCTAATTGGCTTACTCAAGTTTTAATTATAAAAAAATGTTTGAGGAGTAGCCTTTAGGAACATGGCATTGGTTTCCCTCAAAAATCCCTATATAATAGGATCATGTTCCCTCTGACCTCACAACTATAGGGAGGAGTAACAATTGTCGTAATTCAACTTAGTTTAGTCATCCTACAATAGGGGAAGGTTCTCATACATTTATCTTGTATGGATTCCTTGTGATCTATACCAAATATCCTCATTATCCTTCAAAATAAACACGTTATGAACATGAAGTATGATAATAATCTCTAGTGTTCCTAAGAACTTATTAAAGCCAAGAAATATGTTATTAATCATAGAAGGAGAGCTTAAATGTGTATATGAAAGGTTATATTGGCCTTAAATTGTACCTACTTGGGAGGCCCATCATACTCCCGTATTGATCATCCTCTAAGCAACCTAAAAATCTCCCTTTTTCTGTTGTTCTTCATTTATTTCTGTAATGTCTTGTCTTTCATCAGATATGGTGCTAGATGGAGTTTCCCCTACTAGATGAAAGACTACATTTTCTTCCATTTCTCTCCATCACCTTGTTTCTTCCTCGTAACTTTGATATTATTGTAGGAATAAGACTATGGGACAGCTAAATTTATTCCAATCGATTAGCATCCATGTCTCTGGATGATTATTTTATACAAGGGATACTTGGCCAATATAGTCCTAAACATATTAGGTGAATTGTATATCTTGATCCTCATACTATGTGTCAATGTGTGCCATATCCTTTTATAAGAATGTAAGCTTCCCTCACCTAATAGCCTAAAGGTATCCTCAAAGTAGAGGATTTCATCTTCCTGCCTTTGTATCCAAATTGTTTCCAAATTAAGATATCTTGATATTAGTTCATTGTTTGTGATGGGGAGATGTTGGGATGGATGCTCTAGCCTAACCCATAATGGTTCGTCCATTTCCTTGGATAATTATCTAGTTACCTCCTCTATCATGATATATTCATGCATTGGCCGTGAAGTTGATGCCATAAATTTTTCATCGCCGAAATAAAACAATTTCACACCATAAGTTGATGTCATGAAGCACCAATGATTGTGCATGTAGAATTATGAAATATTGGCCTTGTTCTAAATGTTGATCTAGAGGAAAAATCCAATAAATTATATAATATTTTGAAGAGGGAGAAAATAATTTTGTGTTATAATTTTGAATTGGAATTGACACCATTAATAATCTAAAAATAAGGAATAGGTATTTGAGGGGAGTCTATAATTCAGAGCTTCCATGGACACGTGTGTTATAATGCATAAGTCGATTTCAAGAGTGGGAATTTTTTCTTCTTTCACTTGTAGCAGTATTTAGTGTTAGAAAATAAAAAAGGAAGAAATATTTTACTTTTCTTGATTATTTACTTGTCATGTTCATTAATTCTTATTTTATTCTCCTCGTCTTCTTTCTTCTTAGTTCATCAAGAAATTATTAAATAAAAAGCAAATAGATCAAGGACACCATATTTAGGCCAATGCCCAAGTCAAAACCCCGCTCTAGCGGAAAACCAAGTAATTATTCCTTAAATAGTATTGAGACTCTAGACCTTCACTCACACTTCCTCCACACCAAGTCATCCTTCCTTTTGATCCTCCTTTTAGACCTAGCAACAATGGCATAAACACTAGCACTATGGAGCACTTCCTTCCACCTTAATTCTTGAACATTGATATTGGAGAAAGTTCTTTGATCTTGCTTCTAGGCATTTGATTTTAACCTAATACAAATTCTGAAGGCACCAAAACCTAGCAAAATAAATTTCGATGTATTCTTCTCTTGGCAGTAGCAACATGCAAGAATTGGAAGAAAATGCCAACAAAAAATAATGAGGGACTTTGATATTCCAATATAGGGAATGTGGAGGAGAGAGAGAGAGATGCCAAAATTTTGGGTTTTCATCAATCCTTTAGCTTATCCATACTCGAACTTCTTTTGACCCCTTCCTTGACTTCACAGTTTTTCCCTTATGCAATAGTATATATCGAATTTCTCTGTGAGTGAGCGAGTCCTCCAAATTATAAAGACCTTCCTTATGAATATTTTGGTACTCGGAAAGATCCATTATGTGACTGTAACGGCGGTAAGAGTGATATTGAGTTGCCTTACACAGAGTCAAAGAGTTGTTACAATGGTTGGAAAGAATTAATTATTCAAGAGGAGACAAAAAACCATCAAGAGATATTTTATAAGAAGAAACATGTACTCAATTTCACACCAAAATAAATCATAAGAGAAAACATAACAAAAGATAAAACATAAGTGAAGAATGGGGATATATAAAATGTATAATTTCCAAAATCAATCCTAAGAGAAAGCATAATATACATGTATAATGCAAGGTTCGTATAAACTCTATTTCACATCCTTTATTTTAACATTTTTAGTTCTATTCAATATTAGATTATGTATATTGAATATATTTACTATAGCAAGAACACATTTCTTTTAGTAGCATCTACTGACTTTCAATCACTATATTTCATTCCATAATTTGTTAAATATAGATTATACAATTTATGTAGTAATACATCATTTTGGGAAATTTGTTTAGTTGATTGTAATAATATTATAGTTATTTTTGAAATACTCGATTTCTCACAACATCACTTGAAACACTTATTTGAATATTTTATGGTATTTTACCATCTATTAGGCAACAAATTAATTTTTTTTTTATGATAATCAATAATCTACACGCTGCAATGCTTACCTTTTAACCTACTACTCGATTACCAATTCCAAACTACGAGTGTGTCATCACCCCACCTCAATGATTATTCCTTTTCATTTCATTGATACAAAAGAATCATTCATCCCATGTAAGGATACAAACTTAACTTTATATTGTTCACAATTCAAACAAAAATAAATAATCTTCATATTGTTCAAAATTCAAGCTAGAAAAAGTATGGTAGGAAGAGGAAGTAATTTCCATAACCTTCTCGTTAAAACCACTTGAAACGCTAGTTCTGAGTGATGGGCATAATCTTATGGATGTTGCAACCTACGGCCATAATCTTGCTGAGTTAGTAAATTCCTGCGTACCATATCTGCATATCGAACACGATTAGCATATCTAAGTGCGGGTACATCCATGTTTGCAAAATTACCACCATAACCATTTCTGATGAAAAGCAGTGGAAATAATGTTTGTTTTTTTATGACAAGCGGTGGATGTCCAATTTCGGTTCGAGGAACACATTGCCTATGAAGCCCCTGTCCCTCCTCTGTGAGTATTTGTTGTGTTCGGGTTCTCAGGGGAGGTCCAATTTCCAAATCAAGCAACTCAGGATTCTTGTCTACCAATTCCTTCAATGCTTCCTCCTTAGCAGCCAGAGCCTCATCATAATATTTTGGGTTATAGAAATCGAAACACCTGTAGCATCTTGGACAGAGTTTTCCTTTTGGGTGGAGTGGCAGTGGCAGTTGTTGGAATTTCTGAGAATTCCAGAACAATACAGAGAGAGTAATACTCTCCTTCTAACACAGAGAAATTAAGAAAAATTGCTTCACTGGTAGACAAAGTTTGCACACCCTTTAAGTCCTATTTCATTAATAAAAAAAAAATGTTACAAAAGTATTCCTCTGTTGAGGGATTACAAAAATGGACAACTGCAATAACACAATGCCAATAGGTTCTTCTCAGTCTCACCAAAACACACTAAATAGTGCTCTGCAGAAAAACATTGTTTTTCACTCTACAAAAATTAGCCTTCGGGCACACTCTGCTTATGTTTCAACACACTACTGTCGTGTATTTTTCATTCTACGCACTGCTGTGCATTACACTCATATTTTAAATCTTTGGGAACTTTCATATTTATATGGCATAGCACTTTAATTAAAAATGAAAATTTGAAATATATTATATATATTATAAACATAACATTTATAATATATATTACCCATTTACATAAAATTTCATACTTTTGATAACCTCGAAGCCAATAGACCTTTTATAGTGGGCTCGAAATTCTTAATTTCAAAACAAAACTTTGAACTATGGCTTTAAAACAAATGCGATGAACTGGATTTGAAAAACATTAAACCATAATGCATTGGAAAAATCGCATCACACTTTTGCATACGTCACGGAGGCTGAAAAAATATGCGATCACAATTTCATTGGTTGGCGCTGGGCCCCATCGGACCTCAGACTATTTATGAGGCAAAGTTTATAGTTTTATCGCATAACAAAACTGAGTGATGACATCGGCCCAGTTTGTGATGCGAAAAGCTTTATGCAATTTTCTTTATGATCTTTCAGGTCTAGATCTAAGGTTCTCGGACGGGCTCAAAAAATAACGCGATACAGTGATAAGCTCCCACATGTTGAAGACATGGCTTGTGGACCTTTACAGTGTGGTCCCAATTAAATTAAAACATGCGTGAACAAAAAACTTTGGTTTCTGTGTTTTCAAAGCGGAATGGTCAACCCTATCAGGACTGTAAGGGCTTTAAAGCCCGAAACAACAAATGCATGAAAATGGAAATTCTTAGTCCTGTAATTTAAAAATCATGAAATTAAAAAATGGAAAGCGACTGCTTGCAGAGCCATAAATCTCTTCTGCACAACCTCTTTTCCAGGTGTAGAAATCTGTAGTTGAAATTAACATTTCAACACTCCCCCTTAAGTTCAACTGCTGGGTTATCTGTCATACCCATTTATTTCCTCAGATATTCAAAACTCTTTTGCCCCAATGGCTTTGTCAGTATCTCAACGAACTACTCCTGAGTTTTGCAATGTTTTAAAATAATTTCTCCATTGTTCACTAACTCCTTGATGTAGTGAAACTTAGCATCTATGTGCTTTGTTCTTTTGTGAAACGCAGAATTCTTTGATAATGCAATAGCTGAGTTATTGTCATAATAAATCACTATACCTTTTACCTGTTCTTGGCATAAACTTCTCAACATCCTTCTCATCCAAAATTCTTGACATGCTGCTGATGTAGCTTCCACATACTCTTCCTCTGTTGTAGATAACGCTACAATAGGTTGTTTCTTAGAAGCCCATGAAATTTCTCCTGAACCCATGTGAAAAATATAACCAGAAGTACTTTTCTGGTCATCTACACTTCCAGCCCAATCACTGTTAATGTATCCAATCAACTCAAAATTTTCTGAAGTAGTATATAAAATTCCATACCTTTTAGTTCCTTTAACATACCTCAGAATTCCTTTTGTTGCTTGCCAATGTGCTTCTTTTGGCCTCTCCATAAATATGGAAATTAAACTTATAGCATGCTTAATATCCAGCCTAGTTGCAGTCAAAGACATAAGGCTGCCAACTATGTTTTTGTACAATCTAGGATCAAAATCCTTGCTGCTGTCCTCTTTGCTGAGTTTCAATCCCATTACTGTGGGTGTTATTTCTGGCTTGCAATCTTGCATATTAAATCTTTCCAATATTTCATTTACATACTTAGCTTGTGAAATAAAAATCTTATTTTCATTTTTCTCTACTTCTATTCCTAAGAAATATTTCAGGAAGCCCATATTAGTCATTTCAAATTCATCTTTCATGACCTTTTTAAAATTTTCAATAAGGTAATCATCATTACATGTGAAGATCACATCATCAACATATAAAACAACAATCATCATCTTACCATATTTTTTTTTGATATATAATGTGGGTTCTACTTCACATCTTTTAAACCCATTCTCTAGTAGATAGGAATCTATCCTACTGTACCATGCTCTTGGTGCTTGTTTCAGCCCATAAAGAGATTTCTTCAATCTCCAAACTTTATCTTCTTGGCCCTTTTTCTCATAGCCTAGAGGTTGTTCAACATAAACCTCTTCCATTAACACTCCATTTAAAAATGATGATTTTACATCCATTTGGTAAATCTTCCATTTTTTTTGTGCTACTATGGACAACACTTCTCTCACTGTTTCGATTCTCGAAACTGGTGTAAAATTTTCCTCATAATCTCTTCCATGTTGCTGCTTATAACCTTTAACAACGAATCTGGCCTTGTGCCTTTCAATTTTACCTTCCGCATTACTTTTGGTCTTGTAGACCCATTTAACTCCAATGGCTTCCATACCTTTTGGGAGTTCAACCAATTCCCATGTTTTATTTCTTTCTATGGCATTAATTTCTTCATCCATGGCTTCTATCCATTTCCTATCTTTTATAGCTTCTTCAAAATGAATAGGATCATCAACATAACAATATAAAGAAAATAAAGAGTTCATACCTTCATCTTATACCTCTTTCTTATAAATGTCATTTAAATTTCTGAATCTTGTTCCTCTTTCATTTGGTGTACATGTGCTTGAAGTAGCACTGAAATCGGCTCCTTGTGGTGTGCTTGGAGAAGCACTCTCATTACTTCTCAAGGGTGTTCTTACTCCAGCTTGTGGTTTCCCTTGCTAACCTTGTGTTGGTGGAGGTAGTGGTGCTAATGATGGATGTATTTCAGCCATATCATCCTCATTTTCATCATGAGACAAATAGTTCTTTACATTGATTGTTTTCTCAATGCTTCCACCCCAAGCTTCTTCTTCAATGAACTGAACATCTCTTCTCACAATAAATTTCTTGGTGGATGGGTTATACAACTTGTAAGCTTTGGATTCCTCACTGTATCCAATAAAAATACATTTCTCCCCCTTGTTTTCCAACTTCTTCCTTAGCTGATCTAGAATGTGTGCATAAGCCACACAACCAAAAAATTTCATGTGGGTGACTCCTTATTTTATCCCACTCCATGCTTCTTTCGGAAATTTATTCGTTACTGCTTTTTTTGGGCATATATTTAGTACATATTCTGCACAATGTATAGCTTCAGCCCAATAATCATTTGGAAAATGTTTTTCCTTTAGCATACTCCTTACCATATCCATGATTGTCCTATTTTTTCTTTCGACAACTCCATTTTTCTGTGGAGTGTACCTTGTTGTAAATTTCTTGTGTATGCCATTTTCTGCTATAAATTTAACATATAGTGGCTACCTGCAAGTGATGGTGTTTACATTGGTCAACATAAATCTGAGTGGACAATTTCTAAGGGTGCCTTTGCACTTATGTTTTTCCGTGATGGAAAATTTTTTCTATGTTGTTTACCCAAGATACAACCTTCACATAGGTTGTCTGGTTTCTCAATTAATGGCAGTCCTCTTACCATTCCTTTCCTATTTAAAAAATTAATACCTCCAAAGTTGAGATGTCCAAATCTCAAGTGCCATAACAAATTCTCATCTTTTACTTCTCTTTGGAAAGCCTCTTGTGTCACTGCTGCCATTTCTTCTCCATTCTTCAAATCTGCCCTCATCCTGAGAGGGAACATTCAGTTCCTTGTCATCGTTATTTCAAAAACACATTGTTTTCTTGGAGTTTTATCCATGATGGTGCATACATCATCTTCAAAGAAAATATTGCAGCCGTTTTGAATGAGTTTCCAAATGCTTAACAAAGTACATTTCATACCTGGTACATAATATACATCAGATATTCTCTTATTTTCTCCCTTCTTTCTCAAGACATTTACTATGCCTTTTCTTGTGATAGAAATCTTACTATCTGTTCCTAATGTGAGTTGAGACTTCAGATTTTCATCTAGCATATAAAACATAACAATGTTTCCTGTCATATGGTTGCTACAAACTGAATCTAGAAACCATAAATCTTCACTCTTTTCCTCTGCCATATTACATGCTAAAAACAATTTATCTTGGCTAATATTTTCTCTAGTGAAATTTTCATTGGGTCTATTACCCATATCATTCTACTTCTTCCTACATTCATTTTCATAATGCCCATATTTTTTACAATAATGACATTGGACATTGGATTTGTCATACCTTTGTCCATAAGCATGTTGTTGTCCACTTTTCTGGCTACTTCTTTGGCCTTGGTTCTGATTTTGATTTCTTCCCCTTCCTTGAGCATTTGCTGGGCTATCTCTTCCTCCTCTATTTTGGCTTCTACCTCTTCCTCTCTTGTTTCCTCTGCCTTGACCTCTTCCTCTTCCAAAGGAAATTTGGGTCTTGAAGGCATGCTCCAAGGATGAGTTTTAATTTGTACCCAATCTCTATTCATGTGTCATCAGTGATGCGTGAAGCTCATCAAATGAAAAGTTTGAGAGATCCTTTGTCTCTTCTATGGTGGTGACTATAACATCAAACCTTGAGGGTAAGCTCCTCAAAACTTTCTCCACAATCCTTATTTCTTCAAGTGTCTCTCCATGAGACCTTATCTCTGTGACCATACCAATCACATGTGTGAAGAATGAGTCTATGTTATTAGACTCCTTAATGCAGAGAGTCTCAAAATATCTCCTCAGCAATTGTAGTTTTGTTGTCTTCACTTTCTCCATGCCTTGATAGGCTCTCTTGAGAGTTTCCCATGCTTCTTTGGATTTCTTAGCTGCTGCTATCCTTGGAAACACACTCTCATGTACTGCTTGATAGAGATAGAAGAGTGCTTTAGAGTCCTTCTTCTTATCGCTCTTCAACAAGTCCTTCTTTGCCTGTGTTAAGGCATTAAACTCATTTTCATCTACTGGTTCTTTAAAACCATCCTCAACAAGTTCCCATTCTCATAGTGATTGTCCAATAATCATAATTCTTCGCATTCAACTATGGGACCTGAGAATTACCAATACTCATGCTTGTGTTGGCTCCTGTCATGCCTAGCAATCTGAACTATGCTTTAACTCTTGACTGTGAATTTTTTTAAAATAAACTGATTGTCTTCAAACAGTAACACAAATTCTGTTTTGAGAAATACCTTGGATTTTAGCTAAGCCTTCACACTGCTAAAAAAAACAACTGTTGCAACAAAAATCCCTCCTTAAGCTTCTTTGACACCTTCAAAGAGCCTGGACTAGCTCTGATACCATGTTGGAATTTCTGAGAATTCCAGAACAATACAAAGAGAGTAATACTCTCCTTCTAACACAGAGAAATTAAGAAAAAATGCTTCACTGGTAGACAGAGTTTTCACACACTTCAAGTCATATTTCATTAATAAATTAAAAAAAATGTTACAAAAGTATTCCTCTATTGAGGGATTACAAAAATGGACAACTACAATAACACAGTGCCAAGCGGTTCTTCTTTGTCTCACCAAAACGTAGTAAACAGTGCTCTGCAGAAAAACTCTGTTTTTCACTCTACAAAAATTAGCCTTCGGGAACACTCTTTTTATGTTTCAACACACTACTATTGTGTATTTTTAATTCTACGCACTGCTGTGCATTACAATCATATTTTAAGTCTTCGGGCACTTTCATATTTATATTGTGCAGCACTTTAATTAAAAATAAAACTTTGAAATATATTATATATATATTATAAACATAACATTTATAATATATATAAATATATATTGCCCGCTTACATAAGAGTTCATACTTTTAATAACCCCGAAGCCAATAGACATTTTATAGTGGGCCCACAATTCTTAATTTCAAAACAAAACTTTGAACTATGGCTTTAAAAAAAATGCGATGAAATGGATTTGAAAAACATTAAACCATAATGCATTGGAAAAATCGCATCACACTTCTGCATACGTCACAGAGGCTGAAAAAATATGCAATCGCAATTTCATTGGTTGGCACTAGGCCCCATCATACCTCAAACTGTTTATGAGGCAGAGTTTATAGTTTTATAGCATAACAAAGCTTAGTGATGACGTCGGCCCAGGTTGTGATTCGAAAAGCTTTATGCAATTTTCTTTATGATCTTTCAGGTCCGGATCTGAGGTTCGACAACGGGCTCAAAAAATAATGCGATCTAGTGATAAGCCTCCACGTGTTGAAGATGTGGCTTGTGGACCTATATAGTGTGGTCCCAATTAAATTAAAACAGGCGCGAAAAAAAAACTTTGGTTTCCGTGTTTTCAAAGCAAGAAGGTCAACCATATAAGGATTGTAAGGCCTTTGAAACGAAAAATAACAAATACATGAGAATGGAAATTCTCTGTCCTATAATTTAAAAATTATGAAATCAAAAAATGGAAAGCGGCTGCTTGCACAGTCGCAAATCTCTTCTGCATATCCTGTTTTGCAGGTGTACAAATCTGCAGTTGAAATTAACATTTCAACAGGAGTGGCTATTGATTAAACATACAATAATGAGGTTGAATGTCCTAAAACACCTTTCCGCAAACATAACACATTGTGTTTCCACACCTACACTTCACCATATTGCATCCGTACACCTTGATTAAATCCACCTGGCAAGTGTTACATTTTCTTATCACAACTTTTGTCATCCTGTCTTCAACTGCCCTCCGAGGAGCAGTCCCACATTTTTTGACAAAATCTTCACAACTTAATGGTAAGTGACTCCATATCTTGCATTGGATATAGGAAGCATTTAAACATTTCACATTTGGACAATCTAGGACTTGTACACACTTTTCTATTTCATATGGAATGTTACAGAATGGGAAATAAACCAAATTTTCAATTTGGGCTTCAACAATAGTATCTTGGGCCACACGATATTCATATTTTTGAATAACATCATTTGGGATAACTTTCAAAATCTCTGGAAAAGGAATTGACTCCTTACAGTGACAAATATCCATGTAGGAAAGAGAGCCATGTGCATGTGTTATCACACTTCCATAAATGATTTCATCGACCTGCCTCCTTATACATTTAAAACAAAATTGATGCCCATCTCTATACTGTACCATATTTTCAGATTGATAATCCCAATAGCAACAAGCACATTAGATAGACGCTGCTTCAACCACTTTTGTCTCTGCTTCTAAATTCTCTCCACAACCCTTCTCTTTATTGGAATTAATAAGCTCTCTCCTGTAAGATGATCTTTCTACTTCGCTGATCCTCCTTTGATGGTCAATTGTTTCTTTAATTATGGCATTAATCTCCTCTCTCTCGGAATTACGGATCTTATGTCTTCTCTTGGAATTACGGAGCTCATGTCTTCTGAAAGATGATCTATTTGCTTCTCTGGTCCTCCTTTCATGGTCACTTTCTTCTTTAATTATGGCCTTACCCTTCTTGTCCTTTTCCTTTTGGGAATTAGGAATCTATCTTGCCAACGAAGATCTTTTAGCTTCTCTGCTCCTCCTTTGATCACCTACTCTCATCACTTTTGAAGGTCTGTCATTTGACAAATCCAAAGAAACTAACTTTTCTTCGATAGAAAAATAAATAAGCCCATTGTGTGAAGATGATGATGAACGCGCGGTCATAGTTCCCAAAATTTGGTGAAGATTTTGTATACTAATTATCTAAGTTTTGGCCAATTGATATCTATAATGCGAGATAAATCCTCATAATTATAATTCCTCATCCCTCAATCACAATTTATAAATAAATAGTAGACATAATTAAAAATAACCTTACTCATAATTAATTTTGAAGTTGAAAATACCCTTGAACACCTCCAAAAACCTGGAGACGAGGTAAAAATATTCTTAAAAGTATTGACAACTATTTTTATTAGTTGCGAGGATACATGGTTTAGATATATAATTTCTTTTCTTTTAGATTTACTTAAAAAAATGTTATAAAATTAATTAAAATCAAATATTTATAAAATATTTTGATTGTGAAATAATTTATGTTTTTTGGACATGTGGTATCCATAAGTCATGCTATCGGCTCATGGTATTGTAATAAAGCATATTTATACGTTAATAATATCTATGTTAAAGTGGGGGTGAATATCCATGGTTAAAAATAGTGTCATATTATTGTAAAATATTTGTATAGTGAGATGAGTTATGGATTTTGGGCATCTCGTATTCATAGGCCACGGTATTGGCTCATGATATGGTAACACAAGTTATTCAAAAGCTAATAAAAAATTCAAAATATAACAAATTGACTTTAAATTTAAATTTTTATTATTAATTGAGACAAAATTTAAATCTTCACATGCATACTACTTTTAACTTTTTATTTATTACTTTTAATGCTTATTTTTTTAGTTTAGCCAACATGTATGCCTACACATTTACCCCTATACTGGGCTGATATTGACAATATATTACATGTTAAACATATATACTTGATGTCTACCCCACACTAGGT